>WNWK01000449.1:192500-302500 GCA_009830355.1 Cherax destructor
CACCACCACCACGACTCCCATCACCTACACCACCACCACTGCTTCCACCACGACTCCCATCACCTACACCACCACCACGACTCCCATCACCTACACCACCACCACGACTTCCACCACGACTCCCATCACCTACACCACCACCACTGCTTTCACCACGACTCCCATCACCTACACCACCACCACTGCTTCCACCACGACTCCCATCACCTACACCACCACCACGGCTTCCACCACGACTCCCATCACCTACACCACCACCACTGCTTCCACCAGGACTCCCATCACCACTACCACCACCACTGCTTCCACCACGACTCCCATCACCACTACCACAAATGCCACTTACAATATATATACCTGTGTCTGGTTTCGAGAGTTCTACAAGGCAACAAAGAAATGCCCCACAGTGAGAGGACCAGCACTGAGGGGTCAGCAGCGAGGGACTAAGGAAAAACAGTGAGGGGACCAGAGATCAGCAGTGAGGGGAGGAGGGGTAACCAAGAGTGAGTGGACCAACAGAAATCGATCGCTAGCGCCTCAGCTCCCACACTGTGATCCAGGGGTCGATCCCTGGTACGGCTGGAAACATTAGGATGTGTTTCCTTAAGATATTTGCTGTCCAATGTTCACAAATCAGTAAAATGGGTACCTGGGTGTTAGTTGACTGGTATGGGTCGCATCCTGGGACAAAATTGTCCTAATTTTCTTGAAATGCTCTGCATAACAAGGGGCTTTCTATACAGTAGTATGTCATTGATGTCAATCTATGCCTGTATACCTTGTACATGTACTTGTGAAAATAAAGAGTATTATTATTATTGACAGTGGGGTACCAGAGACTAGCAATGAGAAAATCACGAATTACCAGCACTGAGTGACTATGACGAACTAGCAGTGACCATGAAGGGCCAGCAGTGATTAACCCTGAAGAACGAGGAGTAACCATGAAGGATTCAGCAGTGACTAGTGACCAGTAAGGAGCA
This sequence comes from Cherax destructor, assembly GCA_009830355.1. Lineage (NCBI taxonomy): Eukaryota > Metazoa > Arthropoda > Malacostraca > Decapoda > Parastacidae > Cherax > Cherax destructor. The sequence continues at coordinate 193,484 of WNWK01000449.1, forward strand.
GCAATAAGTAACCAGCAGTAAGGTCCGGCACTGCCTCACAGGCGCCACCCTCACACCACAAGCAACCTTGTTATCTTACTCAAATACTCCCGCCTCAACACGCTCTTCCTCGTCCTTTACGACAAAAAATGTAGTGTGAGTACTTAAAAGGTAATCGTTGTATCTATACATGGAATTCTTCGCTTTTATCAGAGACGCGTTGTGTATTTTAAAGACTTCAGTAATTATTTTTAACCAGATAATTACATTAAAATAATCGTGTGCTGGCATCTATGAAAATATTCCTTCAAATTACCCATTTCTGGCATACTCTCACTACACGTTTCAGTCTCCAGGTTGAATACTTGGTGCATAATATGTCATATTTATGAATCGAAAGTTACCAAGGCACGCTCGTTAAAGGTCCAGGGCCCATTATAATACCTGGCTACCCCGGGAGAGTCGCAACCAGAGAACTATAACCACTGACTTATAAGGCAACCTTTGTGATTAGTTTCGTGTACAGAGAAGCCGACTCACCAGCCTGTACCATTAACTCTTTTAGAGAAAAGTAATTATTTCTGATTTCCACAGTAATAGCAGAGAGAGGCTGTCTAGAATAAATCTTTACTACGATTATTATTTATAATTCTATTATTCGTGTAAATGCTTTTATTTTCTTTATTTTCCTCCCTCATTCCCACAAAACAATTACTCCCACGCTGTTATAAACTACTATTACTGGCTATATATCAACTAATGCTCACCCCTGATCCCTATACATCACAAACCATTTACCCAACGAGCGAGAAAAAATAACTTTATCCCAACCACGAACTAAAAAAAAAACATGAGTGTCCACACAAAAGCGAGTTGAAGTTCAATACTGCGGTTTAAACCCGTGTACACCGTCCGCCCATCAGCATTATTGACGCCACACTAAAATACTACAACAAAAAAGTACAATTTCAATTATCCCGCGCAGCAATAGCATGAAAGAGTGTTGTTAGCGGCGCTGAAAGACAACCATTGTCTGATTCCACAGAAAGAAACTTTAAAACTGCCTCAGTGACGTTTTAGTAAATTTAGCTTTTTCTTTTCTGCACAGGTTGTTAGGTTCTATAATGAGCTGTGTGGAGCATCCACTCTGGATATAGCCAGCTTTGTTGACTGACCATCACCAAGATATTACGAAACACCTACCCAACAGTGAAGTTAACCACCATGCATTATCTACCCTCATCAAGCCAAACTGAAGCATTTATCAGACAGACTTCAGGTAGTGTAGTCGGGACTAATAAATGTGACGACAGTGAGTTGTATAGAGCCTTCAACTTGTGGTAGTACACTTACAAGGAAAGCTGATCTCCGCCCACTGGACCACTCAACCTACCATATAACTCGGAGCCCTTTACGTCCACCGTCCAACCTACATTTCAACTGATCAATCCCTCTAAAATTCGAGTGAGGCCTCGACTCAACGAATGGAGATCCATCTGCCATCACTGGCATCTTGGCTTCACCTGCAGAACCCACCTAGCACCTTTAGCGAAGCTTCGTCTCAGCCATCCCAGCAGCACTTCAACGTGCTGGTGCTGGCACGTTGAAGTGCGACCTTAGCTAAGCCGGGGGAGAGCGCCCTTTGAGTCAGGGGATCCCTCACTCATGGTCGGGAATTATGTACCTACGATAGTGAAACCCACACACACACACACAAGCGAAAGTCAGCCTCACTATTTCCCCTCCCTCCCTCCCTCTCCCTCTCCCTCCCTCTCTCTCTCTCTCTCTCTCTCTCTCTTTCACTGTGTATGACTGTGTGCACGCGAGTGCGCCATATTTTACAAATCACAGAACGGGTTGGGATCGAACCTATGGCAAGAGATCAGTTTTAGGACTAGCCTACCATGGGTTTGAATCCCACCCGTTCTGCTATTTGTTTGCAATCGTGTTATTACGATTTCCTGAGTCATGTTTTACAAATAATCTTAATCTTCATTTAAATAGGAAAGACCAGTGTTTATTGTTCAAGAGTCTTTTTAAAGTTATATCAGTTATTTCAACCATAGAACACTTGCCGTACTTTCAAATACAAATAGTTGCATGAACTGTTTACCCCATACAGTAAACCAGCGCTGAAAATCTGAAACCGATCGGTCGACGTGTTCTCTAGTTATAAACAAAAATTTGGAGGGGGGAAAAAATGAACCATATATAAAGGTAACCTTTGTGGAATACCTAATAAACATTAAGAACATAAAATATTTATTTTGGGAAGGGAAAGTAATACTGTATATCTTCCTATAATTCTTTCCCAGGAAGGGACAGGATTTGTTTTAAAGCTAAAATCTTTAACAAAACGTATTAGTGTAATTTATTAAGTCTGGGACGAGGAGCTGAGTTCAGTGTTTAGCAACAGAGCAGCGAGGGCCCCTACCTAGCTACCACACCAGTTACATTACCACAACAACCAGTAATATTCTCCACAACCACCAACAACATTCTGAAAAACCATTACCAACATTCTACACAACCACCACCAACATTTTGAACCATCACCAACATTCTGCACAACCACCACCAACATTCTGCACAACCACCACCAACATTCTGCACAACCACCACCACCACCACCGGCCTGGCCCATGGCCGGGCTCAGAGAGTAGATACTCTCGAAACTCTTCAAAGGCAAAGGTATACCATTTTGCACAACCACCGCCCCCATTCTGCACAACCACCACCATTCTGCACAACCACCACCATCATTTTGAACAACCATCACGAACATTCTGCACCACCACTATCGTTTTGAACAACCACCACCAACATTCTGCACAACCACCACCACCATTCTGCTTAAGCACCGCCACCATTCTGCACAACCACCACCACCATTCTGCATAACCACCACCACCACCATTCTGCATAACCACCACCACCATTCTGCATAACCACCACCACCATTCTGCACAACCACCACCACCATTCTGCATAACCACCGCCACCATTCTGCACAACCACCACCATTATTTTGAATAACCACCACGAACATTCTGCACCACCACTATCGTTTTGAACAACCACCACCACCATTCTGCACAACCACCGCCACCATTCTGCACAACCACCACCATTATTTTGAACAACCACCACGAACATTCTGCACCACCACCATCATTTTGAACAACCACCGCATAAACATCCGGCAATTCCGAGGCTGAACCACACCACAGCAACAACCATCACTACCAGTACTCAGAACCACTAACCACCATCACAACAACCACCACCACCACAACGACACAAGATGGACCGCTGGCGTACGTGTGTGGCTTTCTCAAATACACACCGCAGCAGCAGGTCTCCCCGCCTCTCCCTTCCCACGTAACTGCCCCCCCCACCTCCCAACCCTTTCATCCCTCGGACTCCACCCAGGAAGGTCATACCTCCCTCGTTTATCCCCCACTACCTCAAACAGGTGTTCAACCCCCTCCTCCCCATTTACTCATCATTCAGCTTTGGGTGCTGCGTAAGTAACTGGTGAAAGTATTCGATTCCCTGGCACGAAGGGACGCATGTGTAAGTTTCTTGACACCAATGGACATACCACATTGAATACACCGCTTCTCGCCCTATCAGTGTAGTTAAGCAACGCTGGGTTTGGTGAGTGCTTGCATGGGTGACCGCCTGGAAACACCAGATGGTGCTCCCAGCGACTTCAGTTGAAATAAATCACACAGTATTGGGTTACCCTGAGTTCAATCTACGTAATGTACTTTTACGTGCCCATAGAAGCTGTCAGCCCTTAAGACCATTGTAAAAAGGATTTGCATGCTACGTACACAAAAGCCTAAATAAAAACTTATTTACCCTTGCTGACCCTGCCCACCTAGCAATAAAAATAAGCACTTGCGTGTAAGCTGACTGTTGTGGGTCGCATCCAGGATAAAATATGTGTAAAAAAAACTCTTTCTGGAATCTGTTAGTAACATAAGTACCTGCTGGAAGTATTTGTGTTGGGTAAAAGGTATATATGTACCAAATGACGTTAATTAAAAATATTTACTTTTTTGTTATTTTCCTTCCATCTTGTGGTCTTCCGCCCTCTCTTCTGTACGTACCCACCTCCTCCTCGTCCTCCTCCCCCTTCCCCCACAAATTCCACTGCCCCTGGATGTGATGGTAATACCCACTTAAGAATAACTCTAGTCCCGCTGGAACAAAACCTTTGAAGCTCCCGTAGCTACTGTACTTACAGTGAAATGTTTGACGATGTCCCCGTCGCCCTTTCGAAGTCTCTTCCAGCTCAAGCTGACAAATTTCATTATTTTATGTATGAAACAAATTTTGTGCGATGGAATATGACGGGGAAAACATAGCTAGCTTTTGTTCGTAGCGTGTAACTCGTATAGAAAGGGTGAATGCACACTGCAGGTGTACCTAATTGTGTTAAATATAAATGTCCTGTGCTGGTATATATTTGTACGCTAGCAGTTTGTCCGTTCGTTCTCTCTCTCTCTCTCTCTCTCTCTCTCTCTCTCTCTCTCTCTCTCTCTCTCTCTCTCTCCTCTCTCTCTCATACTTAAGAGTTCTACTAGATTAAAGATGCAAGTTTCTTTTGTCTACCTTTCCTTCAGTGTGTATCCTCCCCTCCCTACCAGAGCCTCACCCCTTGCCTGCCACTAAGACTTCTCCAGTGCCTGGCTTACGTCTCCTCCTTTACATAAACCTTCCTCCTCAAATAAACTACTCCTTAGACACCCAGTCCTCCTCCATTCAACCTTCACTAAATAAATACCTGAATATGATACGCTTAAAGAAGTGTCTTGTCGCTCTGCCTCTCCCATGTATCACTGGAGAAGGATCGCTGACACTTAACAAGTCTGCTTCCCTATAATTTGTATTAACATTCTGTAGTTTTTATTCGGGAGTCCCACACCCTCAGCAGCTACTGCCTCTCATTTCCTTCACTCTACTGTCTAGCCACTCTAAGCCCCGCTCCTACAACTTCCACATCCCATTTGCTTTTCCCTATATACCTCAAACAGTACCACACATCCCTACCCCACCCTCAACTCTTCCACATCCAACCAACTACACACCCCACTCCAAATCCCCATCCCGCTCTAAAACTTACCCCTACCCCTCTCCACACTTGACTCTCAACGTCGACTCACAATTAACTCCCACTTCCTCTTCACAAACCATCTCACATAGCCCCTTTAACACACAAGCGACCCCCTCCCCACACGCACCCTTCCTATGTACCTCTTTTGAATATTCAATTCAATCCCAGGTATCTCAGTCCTGGGCCGTCTCCTACCTTAGCTGCTCGCCCCCACACAACACTTCACTGCAACAATTCATCTCTCCTATTCCTCAATACATATATAGATTATTTTTTCAATATTAGTGCATGTTGTCACCATGAGGCCTGGTCACAGACCGGGCCGCGGGGGCGTTGACCCCCGAAACCTTCTCCAGGTACACTCCAGGTATAATTACCTTTTCCCAACTGATCTAACTCAACAAGCATATTTTCCAACAATTTCCCAAGTTCTTTAAAATTCTATTCCAGCAGTTTTCATGAGAAAATGAAGATGTTTTGTGGTTACTGCTGTTTTTGATAGTGGTCTCGCTTTTCCCAGCAATATCCAGCTCATACTCTTAAGTACTTTCAAATGTTTTTAATCGTAGCGTCCACTGAGCCAGACTAGACTTGCGCCTCGCAGTCCTAGCAGCACATTCTATTGTGTAAAGCTGTGCCTTCCTCTAAGTCCCCACTTGTCAGCAACTCTCGTTCTACTTAACTCTCGATAAATTAGTCATTATTCCTAGCAACCCGAGTAGGAAAACGATGCAAAAACATCGGGTAAGAAAACTATGTAAGCACTGTTTTCTTACGCGACTTCCTGCGCCAATTCATGAACGTCCCCTGCATATTGTCTTTTTTTTTTTTTAGGTTAGGTAACATAAACCTAAGAAAAAGTACATTTAACCATAAAAAAGACATTTAGAAAAAAGGTCGAGACGTCTGACAAGGTGTGAAGACGGGCTCTTCCTAGGCAACCCTTCCGCATGTAACCCATCCTTTGTGATGGAATATAACAGGGAAACATAGCCAGAATTTGTTCCCACTATGTAACTGTCATGTACAATAATGTATCAGCAGTGTGATGTATTTAATTTTACTACATATAAAAAAGGCAAAGTTTTCTGCTGTACCATTCCGCGATTCCTCAAGTTTGTGGTACAAACCAATCCTAAAGTACTTAAGTTGTGCAACATATACAAAAAATACTGTTAATGTACTCATGATTCATGTGCAACATATACAAAAAATACTGTTAATGTACTCATGATTCATGTGCAACATATACAAAAAATACTGTTAATGTACTCATGATTCACGTTTTACTGGAGATTTAACCCTACGTGGGAAATGTTTTGATACCAGTAATAGATTCTTGATCCTCGGAATTGGAGTTCTTCTTCCCTTCTTCAGATCAAATCTAATTACCTCTCATTCCCCAGGCGCCGTGTGACCCCTCTGGATTTATCGATCCCATTAACATGATGATAATAACAATGATAATGATTATAATAATAATATTGAAAATACATACCAATGTTAATCCCTAAGCGCTGAAACACTAATTTCACAATTGTAGCGTTAACAGCGTTGATACAACATTAATGCTGGAAATGTCGACAACGTAGATCTAATTCCTCAACGTTGATACCAGAGAGCTGATGCAACTAGTTAAGGCCGCCTCGATAATACCTCATCTTTAATAGTCACAGAGTTAAATAAACAGCTTTGATATCACAGCTTTAGAATCACAGCATTCACACAGCAACGTTGATACCACAACTTCATAATTGTAACGTTGATACCATAGCTTTAGAATGGTAACGTTTATACCATAACGTTGATACCACAGCTTTAAAGGCACGTTCTGCAGCGCTAGGCCGAGACGGGCTCACTCCTCGCAGTCCTCCATTCTTAATGACGAGGACGCAACCAGCTTTGGTTACTAATTGTTAAAATATCCTCTTTCCCCCCGACTTGGGCCAGCCAGATGTACGAGGGAGATTGGAACCAAGGATGAGCTTTGAATAATTAGTCCTCGGGGGTTGAATTCTCCTTTAGCAGGTGATCAAAGGCTTGTCAGGGGTCGCGTCTTCAGGCCTCTCGTGAGGCTGTCTTGAGTCAGGCAGAGAGAACACCACCTGGGAAGGCTGAGTCTTGAGGCAAGAACAAGGGACGCCACCTGGCGAGGCTGAATCTTGAGGTAGGAGCAAGGCACACCACCTGTCAAGGCTGAGTACTGAGGCAGGAACAAGGAAAACCACCTGTTAAGTCTGAGTCTTAAGGTAGGAACAAGCAGCGGCAGATCCTTCCCTATAATCAAAGTTAAGTTTTAAAATAAGCGTGACGTACGTGCCAGAAAAACCAAGGAACATGAGGCAAACAAACAGCAACAAAAAAAAGTTAGTGGACACCTGCTCCTGGTCGACCTTGACCGGATGAGGACCCAAGCATTCTCAGCAAGCCCACCCCCCTCCCCCCAACTCCACCCACGCCGCCCACTCACCCACCTCAACCTTCACCACTCCTTGTTACTCTCCCACTGCCTCAACCCACGCCGCTCCCTACTCCGTTGCCATACACTCTCTACACACCTTTCCCTCACTAGCTACACTCACACCCACGCCTCTCTACTTCATCTACATAACCTCAATATGAGGTAGAAGGCAAAATCGGGGGAATGGATCAGACAATAATTGTTCAAAATAGGAGGTATATAAGGAAAGACTGAAAGAAGGAGGGAGGAGAAGAAGGACAAAAGCAAGGGAAAGTGAGAGCATGAAAATGGGCTTGCATAACCTGCCAGGTGTGACGTAATCCTGGCTACTATCCAGCATGACCCTGGTACATCCTGCCCATATCTCTCTCCCCATCCATAAACGGTAAATCCATATCTGATTTCTCTCTCTCTATCTCTCTCTCTCTCTCTCTCTCTCTCTCCGTAAGGGTGCTTCTCCCACCTTGGTCTCGCGGGAGGCATCTCACTGACACAAGCCACTCCCCAGGCACTAAACCCCTTGATGAAGCAACACCATTCCTCTTATCTGGCTTCCCTCACCTTATCCACCATTTCGGGCGAATATTTTAAAGTAAGCTGAGCCCTGAGTAAGCCAGAGTGTAGTGCTCAGGCTACGCTATTAGCACATCTGCTTCAATTCTTGGGGTTTATGGGTTGAGTTGGGAGACTAGGTTAAAGCAGGCAGATGGGGAAATAATATATATTTACAGAACACTTACTTGGATCTGTGAGGTTATTTAGCGCTCTTGTCAATAAAATGATATACATACCAACGCCCAAAAGCGACAGCTATCCACCAAAAAAAAAAAAGTTAAACTAACAAATACACACGTAAATTATCACGTGAAGTTAAAATAACTGTGGGGAGGGAAACTTCATACACGTTTACAACAGGTATTGTCCATTAAGAACATCAAGCACCCAACCACTCAGCCATGCCCCCTCGCAGCCATCTAGGAGCTGCCGCCCTAGGTTACGTCCTTCACCTAGTTTTCTTAGTCTACATTAGTGCTCTTTAGTTCTGACTGCCTCCTTCGTTGCCTCCTTATCCTCCTTCGTTACCTTCTTATCCGACAATATACTGCCTAAAAACACTGAACCCGAGACTCCAAGGCCGCTGATTCACTTTACATTTCTGGTCTTATCTTAACTAGGATGTACTACACTGCAACATCTAAACTATAAAGAGCACACGAACGAACGCGTGCACGCGAAGATAACCATGAGGAACCACGCGCGCGCGCGCGCATACTCACAAAACCTTAACTGCCCACAACGATGCAGTTGAACATCTTTACTGCTGCAAGGTTTTAACACATCTGACTTGTGTTAACTAAAATGCCAACAGAGAGCCATAATGCGGCAAGCAGCAGGAAAAACACCGCAAGTCTAATAACCAAGAACACTGCTAGTGCTCCAGTGTGTTCCAATACCAAGGTGTGAATGTTGTCCTCGACGGTGTGAATGTTTGTTTTTCTCGACGGTGTGAATGTTTGTTTTTCTCGACGGTGTGAATGTTTGTTGTCCTCGACGATGTAAACATTCGTGATCCCCTAATTTGCATGGTGCTAATGCACTAGTGACCAAGAGCAGACCAGCGGATGATCTTAAGAGGGAACTGTAAGCTCTCTCTCTCTCTCTCTCTTTCTCTTCTTCCTCTCCTCTAATTCATTCGTTTGGTAATCTTGCCTATACTTTCTTCGCATCTATCAAACACTCACTCTCATTGTTTTTAGATGTACGTACAGCACCCTTACCTCGACATACTGTCCACCATCCCTACACCACACCACTCTACACCGCCCTACGTTCCTCTCCATCGCTCTACTCTCTCTATCACCCCGCACTCCTCCATCATCCTACATTTCTTTCCATCACCCACATCCCCCTCTCCATTACCCCCACATCCCTCTTCATTACCCCCACATCCCTCTTCATTACCCCCCACATCCCTCTTCATTACCCCCCACATCCCTCTTCATTACCCCCCACATCCCTCTTCATTACCCCCCACATCCCTCTCCATTACCCCCACATCCCTCTCCATTACCCCCACATCCCTCTCCATTACCCCCCCCATCGGAAAAAAACAAACACATAAGCAGTATAATGTGATCCTTTACTGACAACGTTTCGCCCACACAGTGGGCTTTATGAAGTCACAAACAGATTTGTTTGTAACTTGATAAAGTCCACTGTGTGGGCGAAACGTTGTCAATAAAGGCTCACATTATACTGCTTGTGTGTTTATTTTTCCAATGTGTCGGTATTTTATACCATTTATTTCCACCTCCCCCATCCTCTCCATTACACCTATATCCCATTCCATCACCCACACCCCCTTTTCATCACTCACCCCTCTCCATTACCCCACACACCCTCTCCACCTCTACGCCAACATCCAACTGCCACATTTCACAAATACGATTATTTTCAATAACCTTCGAACTTCTTGCTTAAAATGCGTATCTTTTTTTCCATAAATACTAAATTGTGGCTGCCCACGAATACTTCTTTCTAATAAACCACTAAAGTTTCTCACCTCCCTCTTTCCTTTCATTCCCTCTGTCTCTAACTCACTCCTTAGCTATCCCTAACATCACTCTTGTGACCCCTCTCTCTCTCTCTCTCTCTCTCTCTCTCTCTCTCTCTCAAAGAAAGCTTAGCGCTAAAATATAATATTTCTCTCTGGTGTGGGCAATAATCAGTAACTACTGCAGTTCATTAAGGATTCAGCCATTCTTTCTAAATTTTACTGCAGAAGAGTTCTCTCCTTCCCTCCAGTGAGGTGGTACAAGACATATAGACATGCAGATCAGTCACACACACACACACACACACACACATTCACACTCGCACTTATGCAACATTAAAAAAATGGCGAAAGGTTATAAAAGTTTTTCTTCAAAAATTTAGTGATGGAACACAGGAATTTAAATCAAGAGAAGGTAGCAAGGGCATAACCACGGCAAATATAAAATTATATATGACAGATAGAACACAAAAGATAAAGCACCCACTACCATAACTCTCTTATTATGACTGCAAATAGGTTCTCACACAGAGGTAATCACACACAAACACAAAAAAACAACGGAGGAAGGGAGGAAGGGAGAACAAGAGAAAGAGGCCAATGAAATCATAGCGACGAGTGAGAAATAATTACTTAAAAACTTAGACAAATGTGGATGATAGATGAAGGAACAGAGAGCCGTCCATAGGATACACATACCTACAGATATACAAAATAGAATAAGTACGAATCATGAAGATCAACAGCTGAAATTTGAGAGAATGGATTGGTATTTGTGGAGGGGCGCGTCACTCATGCTGCTTCCACAAGACAACGTCCACAAGGATCTTAATGAGAAAATTTATGCAGACGAAATCCATGATGTATTCTCACAGGAAATTTACATCTTTAAAAGCCCGGCGTCTGCCACCAAAGATCTGGGATACTCCTGTGTGTGTGTGTGTGTGTGTGTGTGTGTGTGTGTGTGTGTGTGTGTGTGTGTGTGTGTGTGTGTATGTGTGTGTATGTGTATGTGTATGTGTGAGAGAGAGAGAGAGAGAGAGAGAGAGAGAGAGATCGCGCTCTCTTCCCTATTTAAGGTTATAGGAATCGAGTCTTAGCTCCTGGCCCAGCCTCCCAACTGGACGTATTATAATAGGTCTCACCAAGCTCGGAGAGTGAACCCAGCAGCGTCCAGTTGAGATTAAATCTTAAAAATTGAATCTCAGCTGAATGGCGCTAGGTTCACTCTCTGCTAGCTTGGTGAGACCTATCATACATATTCTCAAAGCTATGTATGGATCAGGCCTCTACCACTTCACTGTCCAAGTTTTTCTATTTCCTGACCACTCTGAGGTCTGAGAAATATTTTATAACATCCCTGTGAATCATCCGTGCTTTTAAATTCCAGTTGTGCTCTTGTGTACCTGTTTCCCTCCTATCGAACAGTCCATTCCTGTCCCTCCTATCGAATAGTCCATTCCTGTCCCTCCTATCGAACAGTCCATTCCTGTCCATCCTATCGAACAGTCCCTTCCTGTCCATCCTATCAATTCTCGTCGGCATTCTGGTATGTCGTTATATCTTCCCAGTCTTTCTGTGTTCTAATGTCATCAGGTTTAGCTCATTAAGTCTCTCCTTATAGGTCATACCCTTCTTGGACTACTCCTGTTGCAAATCTCTCCACTATTTCCAGTTTCTAGACATGCTTCATCAGGTGTGGCCTCCATACTGGTGCCGCATACTCCAAGATGGGCCTGACATACGTCGTATATGCTGTCATGAAGGATTTTTGAGATTCCTGAAAGAATATTTTAGATTTGCCAAACGCCTATGTGTACGCGCGCGCTCTTCAAAAACAATTCACAAAGATTAGTTGGATGGGGGAGTCTCCCCATTATTTATTACATGTAGTTATACGCGGAGCACCGCCATCACTGCCAGATAAATTCATTACATTTCATCCAATCATCAAATTATAGCAAGACTTTAATTCATTTTACACTGCAAATTAATGGTATCATATGCCTTCAGGAAGGAAACAAATGAATAAAATGAATGAAAACGCAACAGTAATTGGTAGTTTTATCGGAACTGATGTACTGAAGCGAGTTCAGTGAAGAATTTAGCTCAATTTTTCACTAAAATACAGAAATGTATCAATTTCCGCTGTAGCTTTTTAATGTATATTATTACAGCTCGTTTTGTAGTCCCTACCGCGAGTACTACACGCATTCATTCACACGTACACCAAACTATGAAGTTTTTTATTCAGTTTCAACGCCAGTGTTGTCTAATAAATCAGACTTGGAAGACTTCCCTAGAAAACCTCTTAACAAACAATTTGGATTCCGACCACACAGACCAACACAAGATACACTCATCGTAATAAACCACATATAACAATAAACATCATAGTAAGAGGTTCGCTCTCTTCACTAAGGTCGTAAAAAAGTTCTTTTTTTTTTACAATCAGGTACAACGAGCTTAAATTCATACTCTGGAACAACTCTAACTTATATAAAACAACACAAGGTTCATTCCTTGCCTCAACACTGGACATCTTATATCCAAATTTCATCCGTGAACTTCAGTGCAACAGTGATAACGTATCTTTCAACAGCGGTGTTAACCTCCTACACCAGCGTTATCTACAAATCCTGCAACAGCGTTATCCACATATCCTGCAACAATGTTATCCACATATCCTGCAACAGCGTTATCTACAAATCGTGCAACAGCGTTATCTATATATCCTGCAACAGCGTTATCCACATATCCTGCAAGTGTTATCTACATATCCTGCAACAGTGATATCTACATATCCTGCAACAGTTTTATCTACATATCCTGCAACAGTGATATCTACATATCCTGCAATAGTGTTTTCTAAATATCCTGTAACAGTGTTATCTACATATCCTGCAACAGCATTATCTACTCAGAATACGCCATCACACAGCTAATCACATAACGATTAACTGGCCGAATCACTCTCAAAACACAGAACGAGGATGGCAGGATCCCTTTCTGGGAACACAAGTGACGCAATAAAACTCTGTCTGTCTGTCTCTCTCCCTCTCACTAACCGAATAATACAAGTTAAGAAGGACACAAATTAAGACTACAATATAATAAGTTCTCGTCAGACTACTTATAACAATCTCCACTCTCACTCTCGTTCACACTGAAAGTAATCTTAAGAAACTGTGGTGAGTATCTGACACGTGATGGCCAGATTACTTACTATCTGTGAGGTGCTCCATGCTAGAGGATAGATTACACCTTTAAATGTTTGATGGAAAATACTTGGTAACAAACATAGAAGAAAAACCTTTAATAACACCATAAGAACACTCACAACACACAAAATCTATTTTGTACACCTTACGAACCTTCATCACAATCACTCTGCATAATTTATCTTTGTTTCTGCCTCAAGTCTTTTTTACTTATTTCCTCTCCCGGCTCACTTTCACAGGGTAGTTTCTTTATTCATTCATTTATTCATTCAGCATATATGAAGACGTTCACCAGCCTGTGTATAAAGGACATTTACCAACCCGTGTGTGAAGACATTCACGTGTCCGTGTGTGAAGACATTCACGTGTCCGTGTGTGAAGACATTCACGTGTCCGTGTGTGAAGACATTCACGTGTCCGTGTGTGAAGACATTCACGTGTCCGTGTGTGAAGACATTCAAGTGTCCGTGTGTGAAGACATTCACCTGTCCGTGTGTGAAGACATTCACGTGTCCGTGTGTGAAGACATTCACGTGTCCGTGTGTGAAGACATTAATCTGTCCGTGTGTGAAGACATTCACGTGTCCGTGTGTGAAGACATTCACGTGTCCGTGTGTGAAGACATTCACGTGTCCGTGTGTGAAGACATTCACCTGTCCGTGTGTGAAGACATTCACGTGTCCGTGTGTGAAGACATTCACGTGTCCGTGTGTGAAGACATTCACGTGTCCGTGTGTGAAGACATTAATCTGTCCGTGTGTGAAGACATTCACGTGTCCGTGTGTGAAGACATTCACGTGTCCGTGTGTGAAGACATTCACGTGTCCGTGTGTGAAGACATTCACGTGTCCGTGTGTGAAGACATTCACCTGTCCGTGTGTGAAGACATTCACCAGCTTGTGTGAAGACATTCACCAGCTTGTGTGAAGACATTCACCAGCTTGTGTGAAGACATTCACCAGCTTGTGTGAAGATACACTTTCTCTCGCATCAAACTAAAACATATGTATTTATTTTGTGTGTCGAGAGGTGGGTGTTTCACGGCTGGTGTTGGTGCGGTATTTCAATGAATTTTACCAAGTGTTTTACACCACAACGAAGTGTTTAACAAGTTTAAGCATTCATTTTTTTTCAGGCTTAGTGCTTTAATGTTTATCATTAAACAGTGACTAAAGGTGGGTGGAGAGAGAGAGAGAGAGAGAGAGAGAGAGAGAGAGAGAGAGAGAGAGAGAGAGAGAGAGAGAGAGAGAGAGAGAGAGAGAGAGAGAGAGAGAGAGAGAGAGAGAGAGAGAGAGAGAGAGAGAGAGAGAGAGAGAGAGAGGAGAGAGAGAGAGAGAGAGGAAAGGGGCAGGGGGAAGAGAAAACTAGAGGGTGAAGGAAGAGATGAAAGCCTGTCTTCAGGTAAATGGGGAACATATAAAAACCAGCAGAAACTCATCTGTAAACGTCCTTGTTCTAGACTAAGATGATAATATCTCATTTGGCAAGGTAGAGGGTCGAGGGTCTCATTCTGAATTCAATATTTGCACAAATTACTATTCTTGCAGGACACACGTCGACGAGAGACTCAATAAGTGGTTCAGCGTGTGAAATTTCCAACGAATATGAAGTTACAAGTCCGAAAGGAACACCCAATGATTACTCTGTTGAATGAGCAAAGAAAGTTTAAAGGTGGAAAATAATGAACAATTAATGGTTTAACGTGTAAAATACAGTACATTCAAAAATAAACGTAATCCATAGAGAACACAGCTATTTTTGTAACCCTCTGTGTTTCTTTCTGGTTCAGTTAGGATGGATATGGGACACACAATAAACTATTCGCTTCGGTGGGAAAACTGTAATAAAATATTAAGTTAGCTGAATGATGTTTACATTAGAAGACATCTGTCTATGCGTTTGAGCGAACAATGTGTATTCAAATTTCCCATATACAATGAAAGAGCTACAGCTTAACTCTCCTACTAACAGTAGACGACATATCTAAAGACACATTAAAAGAAGTGGTTAATAACATGGTTCGTCGTGTACATTTATGTGAAGACTTTAATAGACTAAACATTGAACAGTATGTGTAATTTACTAATGAACATGCATTCTCCATGGGTTGCCTATCTTTCTCAACATTCTGGGGGGAAAAATATGTTTTTTGATAAATTTGGATCAGTGTTGAAAATGCACAAAAAGTTAAGTAATAAAGTAGAAGAATGAGACACTTGTGCAACATTTGGAAATAATGATGAAACGTTTCGTTATCCAGTGGCTTCTTCAGTCCAATACACAGAAGAACGGTAGAAGACGAGGAGTAGTTTGAGGTAATCAGTCCCTCAGCCTGGAGTCGATGTTTTGATTTTCAAATACATTAAATTTTGATATTTTACAGGTAAAAGCCACGACTTTCTGCTGTACCTGAAATCAAGTATTGTATTGTGTGTGATATAAATGATTTAGAAAAGTCGACAAGTTCAAGACTGAGACACATGTGTAACATTTGGGAGTCGATGTGTTCAGTCCTTCAGTCCTGAACTTGTCGACTTTTCAAAATCATTTATATCACACATAATTCAATACTTGATTTCAGGTACAGCAGAAAGTCGTGGCTTTTACTTGTAAAATATCAGTATAAGTATATGAAAATCAAAAGTAAGCAGTACAAGTACAAAGATCCCTCACACAAAGTGAATGAAACACTAAACTGACATTTTAATTACTAATCAAGTACATAATAAGAAAATCAAGAAAACGAGATGTACAGAGCAAAGGTATTCAGTGTTATATAATATTCTCGAGAAGAAACTCAGTATAATTAATTGTCGATTTGAAACGGTGGACAATATCGTGTCATTTAATTATTACATTCATAAAAAACGTGCTAAACCTGCATGGGTTTATGGGGTGATTCAAAACCTGAGCGAATACAAATATTGTGAAGAATAAATCGAGTGTGCAAACTGAAGTAAAGACTACAGATTACGGAAACAGGTTAAGATTTTTGTAATAAAGTTAACGTAGGTGAAGATATCACAATTAAGTAGTTTTAAGTGGAGCCCCTCAGGCATTTCTCATAATTACTTCTAAGTGCCGGAGGGCTTGAGACAAACTTCTAAGTGCCGGAGGGCTTGAGACAAACTTCTAAGTGCCGGAGGGCTTGAGACAAACTTCTAAGTGCCGGAGGGCTTGAGACAAACTTCTAAGTGCCGGAGGGCTTGAGACAAACTTCTAAGTGCCGGAGGGCTTGAGACAAACTTCTAAGTGCCGGAGGGCTTGAGACAAACTTCTAAGTGCCGGAGGGCTTGAGACAAACTTCTAAGTGCCGGAGGGCTTGAGACAAACTTCTAAGTGCCGGAGGGCTTGAGACAAACTTCTAAGTGCCGGAGGGCTTGAGACAAACTTCTAAGTGCCGGAGGGCTTGAGACAAACTTCTAAGTGCCGGAGGGCTTGAAACAAACTTCTAAGTGCCGGAGGGCTTGAGACAAACTTCTAAGTGCCGGAGGGCTTGAGACAAACTTCGTGAGGTTGTTATGCACCATTTATTAAAGACTAACTAACCTGCAGCTGAGACTAAGAAAAATGCAGAAAACAAACAGCTTAAACAGCAGCAAAAGCCTGGCTGACCAAGCCCTCAAACCCGGAAGTCTGGCTTGAGGCCAGACTTCCAGAGTAGACCTCTCCAAGCAGATCACACGTGCCTCAAAAACCACACGCGCATAGAGGCATAAAACGGGAAAATACAAGAACAGTAGACAACAATAGCAAGAACAGAGCAGCAAGACTAACAGAACCGTAGACAGCGGCGGTACCGAGAAGGGAGCAACAAGAATACTAATAGAACCGTACATAACAGTACTGAGAAGGGAGCAAAAGAATAACAGAACCCTAAAAAACAGCGCTGAGAACGGAGGAAGAAGACAAACAGAAACCTAGACAACAGTACGGAGAACGGAGTAACAAGACTAACAGAAACCTAGACAACAGTACCGAGAACGGGGCAACAAGACTAACAGAAACCTAGACAACAGTAGCGAGACGGCAGCAACAGAGAAACTCACACGCATCGAAAGTGTTTAGTTACCTCAACGGCCACTACCGTTCAGCAGCGCCACCATCAGCGTCACATTCAGGTAATTAATAACTTCAAATTACTCCCCTCAATGCCCTACACAATATGCCGTTGTGGGGGTAAAAGAAGAATCCCGCACTATTTTTTAACCTGTTATGATCGGAATGTATGAGCGTAATAAAAAAAATTAATGTAATCTGCTTTTTGGCATGTAAAGTAATCGAAAGGTTGGTATTAATATTGAGAATTGATAAAGGGGATTAAGACTAATTATGGGGTTAATGATGAATCATAACACGACGTAAACACGACAGTACGTACACGTACACACGAGTATACAGACACATACACACACACCGTGTATATGGACACGCACCCGTACAAAACAAATATAACAAATATAAGTAATCTAGGTGTCAATAATGAAGTAATAATAAATAATGAAAATACAAATAATAATAATAATAATACTAACATTAAATCATATGTTAAAAACAAAACACTGAATTGTCTAATCCTACACAGTAAAGCAAATGGACACAACAAAAAATGCCGTTCACAAACTGCAACGTACAATACACACAAACGTGGACAGTACAATCTTTCCGCTTGCGCAAGTTAAAAAAAAACAAGAGTGAGCATAAAAAGGGTGATTCCGGCAGTCAAGGACGATGTGATACGACGAACATTTAAACCTGACACACGGCCCACCACACACGCTTGTCCCTACTGCAGGGGAGAACACGGCCCACCACACACGCTTGTCCCTACTGCAGGGAAGAACACGGCCCACCACACACGCTTGTCCCTACTGCAGGGGAGAACACGGCCCACCACACACGCTTGTCCCTACTGCAGGGGAGAACACGGCCCACCACACACGCTTGTCCCTACTGCAGGGGAGAACACGGCCCACCACACACGCTTGTCCCTACTGCGGGGAGAACACGGCCCACCACACACGCTTGTCCCTACTGCAGGGGAGAACACGGCCCACCACACACGCTTGTCCCTACTGCGGGGAGAACACGGCCCACCACACACGCTTGTCCCTACTGCAGGGAG
This sequence comes from Cherax destructor, assembly GCA_009830355.1. NCBI lineage: Eukaryota > Metazoa > Arthropoda > Malacostraca > Decapoda > Parastacidae > Cherax > Cherax destructor. The sequence continues at coordinate 211,949 of WNWK01000449.1, forward strand.
AACACGGCCCACCACACACGCTTGTCCCTACTGCAGGGGAGAACACGGCCCACCACACACGCTTGTCCCTACTGCAGGGAGAACACGGCCCACCACACACGCTTGTCCCTACTGCAGGGGAGAACACGGCCCACCACACACGCTTGTCCCTACTGCAGGGGAGAACACGGCCCACCACACACGCTTGTCCCTACTGCAGGGGAGAACACGGCCCACCACACACGCTTGTCCCTACTGCAGGGAAGAACACGGCCCACCACACACGCTTGTCCCTACTGCAGGGGAGAACACGGCCCACCACACACGCTTGTCCCTACTGCAGGGGAGAACACGGCCCACCACACACGCTTGTCCCTACTGCAGGGAGAACACGGCCCACCACACACGCTTGTCCCTACTGCAGGGAGAACACGGCCCACCACACACGCTTGTCCCTACTGCAGGGAGAACACGGCCCACCACACACGCTTGTCCCTACTGCAGGGAGAACACGGCCCACCACACACGCTTGTCCCTACTGCAGGGAGAACACGGCCCACCACACACGCTTGTCCCTACTGCAGGGAGAACACGGCCCACCACACACGCTTGTCCCTACTGCAGGGGAGAACACGGCCCACCACACACGCTTGTCCCTACTGCAGGGAGAACACGGCCCACCACACACGCTTGTCCCTACTGCAGGGGAGAACACGGCCCACCACACACGCTTGTCCCTACTGCAGGGAGAACACGGCCCACCACACACGCTTGTCCCTACTGCAGGGAGAACACGGCCCACCACACACGCTTGTCCCTACTGCAGGGAGACACGCACCACACGCTTGTCCACTGCGGGACCGCCCACCACACACGCTTGTCCCTACTGCAGGGAGAACACGGCCCACCACACACGCTTGTCCCTACTGCAGGGAGAACACGGCCCACCACACACGCTTGTCCCTACTGCAGGGAGAGAACACGGCCCACCACACACGCTTGTCCCTACTGCAGGGAGAACACGGCCCACCACACACGCTTGTCCCTACTGCAGGGAGACACGGCCCACCACACACGCTTGTCCCTACTGCAGGGGAGAACACGGCCCCCACACACGCTTGTCCCTACTGCAGGGAGAACACGGCCCACCACACACGCTTGTCCCTACTGCAGGGAAGAACACGGCCCACCACACACGCTTGTCCCTACTGCAGGGGAGAACACGGCCCACCACACACGCTTGTCCCTACTGCAGGGGAGAACACGGCCCACCACACACGCTTGTCCCTACTGCAGGGAGAACACGGCCCACCACACACGCTTGTCCCTACTGCAGGGAAGAACACGGCCCACCACACACGCTTGTCCCTACTGCAGGGAAGAACACGGCCCACCACACACGCTTGTCCCTACTGCAGGGGAGAACACGGCCCACCACACACGCTTGTCCCTACTGCAGGGAAGAACACGGCCCACCACACACGCTTGTCCCTACTGCAGGGGAGAACACGGCCCACCACACACGCTTGTCTTTACTGCAGGGGAGAACACGGCCCACCACACACGCTTGTCCCTACTGCAGGGGAGAACACGGCCCACCACACACGCAGAAGTATACGCATCTACGTAAACACACGCACACACATGTCACGCCAGCCAGGAAAACTACCTGCTTACTGGAAAACAGCACTGAATCACAGGTCAGTATCAATGATACTTAGACTTTATAGAAAAAGTTAATTTAGGAAAATGTTGGTTGAACGCCTATAGATGTTTGGGGGGAGGGGGAAGAACTCTTGTTATAGCTAATCAGCATGGATTTAGGGAAGGTAAATCCTACCTCATTAACATTCTGGAGTTGTATGGCACAATAACGGAAATCAAGCCAGAACAATAAGGATGGGTTGACTGCATATTCTTGAACTGCTGGAAATTGGAGGGACAATCAGGGATTCAAGGTAAAGTGCTATAGTCGATCAAGAAATACCTAACGAAAAGAAGACAAGAGTGATGGCAAGAGCAGACGTTTCAGTATGAGAATGTGTATTAAATGGATTCCCAAGGATCAGTACTAAAACCATTACTATTCTTAACATATGTAAATGACCTGCTAGAGGGATTAAATCATATGCATCATTGTTTAATGATGGCGTAAAACTAAGAAGAATAAAGGCGGAAGAGGAGACAGAGACGCTACAGGAAGATTTGGACAAGCTGTATGAGTGATCAAACAAGTGGTTACTCTAATTTAAGCTAAAAAGAGCAAGATCATGAAAATTTTGATGGAAAGAGAAGAAAGAAAAGGAACAGAACATATGAAGCGAAAACCTACAAATATCACTCAAGTGAAAAGCTTTTGCAAATGCATTTAATAATAATGACAACAGGACACCACGAGCACTGCACTACTCAGTAAACACAAATAATTAATCGCAAACAGATATTTCTTACGTGTACCAGTGCACAGGAGAGAGAGCCAGCAGGACCCCGAGGCACACTTTTTTCTGATTCAGAGTGGTAAATGGAACGAGCTACAGTACAAAGGCGTAGTGACTACAATAATTAAGAAAAGGCACCAACAGCTTGCTCGATCAGGCCAACAACCAGGAGGCCCGGTCTGGAACCAGGGTCACCGACCCCCGGAAGTGAATTATAGGTAATCTACAGGTACAGAGCAAACACTCATTTTGACAACGTTTCGCTCTGTATAGAGCTCTATGCAGCAAAACGTTGTCACAATAAAAGCTTGCTCTATAACTGCTTCTCTTCTAGAACGAGCTATATAAAAAGGAATCAGAGGCAAACCCCATAACACACTCTTAAGAATAGGTGTAAGTGGGCCGGGGATCAATAAAACTGGTGGTAAGTACGTAGTTAAAGATGAAGGGACAAGAGCAGAGAAAAATAATGATCAAGTAGTAACTGGAAATAAAATCCCCTCTCACCCCCCCCCCAAAAAAAAAATACAGTGAGCTAGAAAACAGTGCAATAACAAGGTAATAACGGGGTTTCTGGAAAGCTGTTGAGGGGAGAGGACGTGAGTGGAAGGAGAGAGAGAGAGAGAGAGAGGAGAGAGAGAGAGAGAGAGAGAGAGAGAGAGAGAGAGAGAGAAATATAGTGCGTGGTAGCTGGTATTGTGCAGTAATGCATCCCCTGGTGGGTGTTAACCAGATCTTGGTGTGAGGGAACTGTGTGGCTTCCCACCACCAATCAAATTACTTTACTGGCTGGTTTACACGCTCACTCATCACACTCTTTGTCACCGCCACAACTCAACATCACAACACCACTTACCTACCACCACCACCGCCTCACCATTCCTTAGACACCATCATAACACCACCACTTCAGCATCCCTCAATACCATCAACACGAGTCCCAGCACATCTTTATCAAGAACCTTACCCACCACACTGACGTGTGTTGAACTCCCCTATACTACCCTGTACATTTCTACAATTAGTTCTGCCATACAATCAATTATGACAAACACATGAAACAGGTTACTAGGACAAGCAGACAAGTAGATCACAAACAAACAGATGGAACAGGTCACCACGACAAGTAAACGCAGTAAATCATAGTTACAATCCCATGGAACAGGTCACCACAAGGAAAGTGGATCACTAGGAAACGAATCAGATTACAACAAGCAGACGGAACAGGCCGTTAAGACAAGCAAACGAAGCAGATTACAAGGACAAGCAGACTGAACAGGCCTTGGGGAAAACAGACGAGATAGGCGGCGTGTGAGGAAGATTACCCTAGTGCGTAAAGTTCCACAATAGCTGAATACGTCTGGCCAAATATCCGAGGAGGCGAGTGACAATGGCACCACGGACGGTGGAACCTTCCAAGTACACAAGTTATAATAGGAGGGAAGCCCAAGTTGTTATCACCACTTATCATCCGCTTTCCTTCATTCAACGTTATTCACTCTTCGTTAATGACTGTCTTAATCATTACACGTTATTAAATATTCATTAATTACTATTTTATTCAATCTATGTGATAATGACTTCGCTGTAGATAAGTAAACACCAAAGTGGAGAGGAATAATAATGAGTATACCGGAGAAGTAAATTTTTATTGAAAACTATTATTATTATTACTACTACTACTACTGTAAAGCACCAAACTAGTATGGATAATTCAAGGAATGATGGAGGCTCAATCCTTCATCCACAAATCGCGAGACGTCCACGCTGAGTACCTTTATTCACCTAGCCACGTGTAACTGATAAAGGCTCTAAAAATCTAGATCAGATAATATCAACTTACAAAGTGTTCACCTTTGTGAGCACTTTGAGCTCTATTCAACCAATCTCGTAATTCCTGTGCGTCATTCACTCTGCATTATTCCCTTTCATTCATCCTAAAAGGACATGAATTAATGATTCCATCTATTGTCAATGTTATTCATATAATACCCGCATATATATATATATATATATATATATATATATATATATATATATATATATATATATATATGTCGTGCCGATTAGGTAAAACTTGCGATTTTGGCTTAAAAAGCAACGCTCTTCTTGCCATATAAGACAAGTGAAAATTTTTGTATGCAATAATTTCGCCAAAATCATTCTGAACATAACGAAAAAAATATATTTCATTGTGTTTGTTTATTATTAAATTAATGTTAACGTATCTAAAATATATTTAGTTGGGTTAGGATAAATTAAATTGCGCTTGTTGTAATAAGGTTAGGTAGGTTTTCAAAGTTTCTCTTTGTACAAAATTATAAATTCTTACATTAAAATAAATGAAAAAAATATATCTTTAAACGTATAAGAGAAATTTTTAGAAAGGACTTAATTTTAGACGAGTTCTTGCTAATAGACCAGTTTTACCTAATCGGCAGCATTTATATATATATATATATATATATATATATATATATATATATATATATATATATATATATATATATATATATATATTTATTTATTTATTTCAAAGAGATTAACCGCTGTAATTTATTCATTCACTATTGTCACAATGACATTACAACTGATAACATTAATATCTGCATTTGCTTATAAATCTTCGGTAATTAGAAGATCAATATATACTTTATACACATCAATTACCAATACAAGTGCTACTCATAAATAAAAAATTATTATTCATTACGAGGAATAGCAAGACAATTTATTCACAATTTCAACAGTTTCACCTGGCATCCCTTGTCATTCCTCAAGAACGATCGCCAAAGCAGACAAAGCCGTGATTAAGGAGCGGAGGATCGAACCTCCAACAGTCACTGCGCTCAAAAGTCCGCCCGAGGTTTACGGCTGCATGAAATGCAAAACTTCATTCCTTATACATCAAGAATGAATGTAAGAAAGAAGAAGACACTAAGCCACTAAGTGCAACTCTCTTTTCATACACCTGAACCTTTCTGTGAATGACACGTGACTCTTAAAACAACAGCGACAAGGAAAAAAGAAAAGCGAGTCTTCCGGTGCAGAAGACACGAAGGATAAGAACTGTTGTGGTGAATCTGAGGACTACCGTGGTGAATCTGAGGACTACCGTGGTGAATCTGAGGACTACCGTGGTGAATCTGAGGACTACCGTTGTGAATCTGAGGACTACCGTTGTGAATCTGAGGACTACCGTGGTGAATCTGAGGACTACCGTTGTGAATCTGAGGACTACCGTTGTGAATCTGAGGACTACTGTGGTGAATCTGAGGACTACTGTGGTCAATCTGAGGACTACCGTGGTCAATCTGAGGACTACCGTGGTCAATCTGAGGACTACCGTGGTCAATCTGAGGACTACCGTGGTCAATCTGAGGACTACCGTGGTCAATCTGAGGACTACCGTTGTGAATCTGAGGACTACCGTGGTGAATCTGAGGACTACCGTGGTGAATCTGAGGACTACCGTGGTGAATCTGAGGACTACCGTGGTCAATCTGAGGACTACTGTGGTGAATCTGAGGACTACCGTGGTGAATCTGAGGACTACCGTGGTGAATCTGAGGACTACCGTGGTGAATCTGAGGACTACTGTGGTGAATCTGAGGACTACTGTGGTGAATCTGAGGACTACTGTGGTGAATCTGAGAACTACCGTGGTCAATCTGAGGACTACCGAGGTGAATCTGAGGACTACCGTGGTCAATCTGAGGACTACCGTGGTGAATCTGAGGACTACTGTGGTGAATCTTAGGACTACTGTGCTGAATCTGAGGACTACCGTGGTGAATCTGAGGACTACTGTGGTGAATCTGAGGACTACCGTGGTGAATCTGAGGACTACTGTGGTGAATCTGAGGACTACCGTGGTGAATCTGAGGACTACTGTGGTGAATCTGAGGACTACTGTGGTGAATCTGAGGACTACTGTGGTGAATCTGAGGACTACTGTGGTGAATCTGAGGAATAACTGTGGTGAATCTGAGGACTACTGTGGTGAATCTGAGGACTACTGTGGTGAATCTGAGGACTACCGTGGTGAATCTGAGGACTACCGTGGTGAATCTGAGGACTACTGTGGTGAATCTGAGGACTACTGTGGTGAATCTGAGGACTACTGTGGTGAATCTGAGGACTACTGTGGTTAATCTGAGGACTACTGTGGTTAATCTGAGGACTACTGTGGTGAATCTGAGGACTACTGTGGTTAATCTGAGGACTACTGTGGTGAATCTGAGAACTACCGTGGTCAATCTGAGGACTACCGTGGTGAATCTGAGGACTACCTTGGTGAATCTGAGGACTACCGTGGTGAATCTGAGGACTACTGTGGTGAATCTGAGGACTACTGTGGTGAATATGAGGACTACTGTGGTGAATCTGAGGACTACTGTGGTGAATCTGAGAACTACCGTGGTGAATCTGAGGACTACCGTGGTGAATCTGAGGACTACTGTGGTGAATCTGAGGACTACTGTGGTGAATCTGAGGACTACCGTGGTGAATCTGAGGACTACCGTGGTGAATCTGAGGACTACCGTGGTGAATCTGAGGACTACTGTGGTCAATCTGAGGACTACTGTGGTCAATCTTAGGACTACTGTAGTCAATCTGAGGACTACTGTGGTCAATCTGAGGACTACAGTGGTGAATCTGAGGACTACTGTGGTCAATCTGAGGACTACTGTGGTGAATCTGAGGACTGTTGTGGTCAATCTAAGGACTACTGTGGTCAATCTGAGGACTACTGTGGTCAATCTGAGGACTAATGTAGTCAATCTGAGAACTACTGTGGTCAATCTGAGCACTACTGTGGTCAATCTGAGGACTACTGTGGTCAATCTGAGGACTACTGTGGTCAATCTGAGGACTACTGTGGTCAATCTGAGGACTACTGTGGTCAATCTGAGGACTACTGTGGTCAATCTGAGCACTACTGTGGTCAATCTGAGGACTACTGTGGTCAATCTGAGGACTACTGTGGTCAATCTGAGGACTACTGTGGTCAATCTGAGGACTACTGTGGTCAATCTGAGGACTACTGTGGTCAATCTGAGGACTACTGTGGTCAATCTGAGGACTACTGTGGTCAATCTGAGCACTACTGTGGTCAATCTGAGGACTACTGTGGTCAATCTGAGGACTACTGTGGTCGATATCAAACTTCATTAATGGATCCCCTAGAGACAATATAACATTCCCTATTTTTCGTGATTTTATTATAGCGGCGGTGAAGGCACTCTTAATATTTTTATAACATTAATAACAATAACAACAATAAATAATAATAATAGGATGACTTGGAGGGCGTATACATCTGTAGGGGAGGGAGGGCATTGGAGGGGTCGCCTTAGGAAAGGTTGGAGGGTACGGGTTAAGGTTTTGTATGCGAGGGGCCTGGTTATCCAGCAGACGTGTGGGAGTGTGTTAGATAAGAGTGAGTGGAGACACTTGGTTTTTATGACTTGACGTGCTGTTAGAGTGTGAGCATGAAAGATTCAGGGAAGCAGGCTAGCCTGACTTAATTCACGGAGGTGGGAAGTACAGTGCCTGCCCTGCACTCTGGATGGGTGGGAATATTTGAAGTTTGGAAGGATATCTGAACTGTAGTATCGGCGCACTTCTGGCAAGACAGTGACAGAATGAGGGTGAAAGTGTTTCTTCTTTTTCGGGACACGTACCTCGGTGGGAGACGGCTTGGTCTCGTCTAGCTGACCTACGGTCGTGGCTGTCTTGGTGGGTGTAATTACTTTTACCGGTTAGCCGGACTTGAGTCATGGAAATGGGAAGTACAATGCCTGCATTTAAAGGAGGGGTTTGGGATATTGGCAGTTTGGAGGGACTTCAGAACTGTCGTATGTGAGCTCCTCTGCAAAGACAGTGATTATGTATGAGTGAGGTGAAAGTGTTGAATGATGATGAAAGTATTTTCTTTTTTGGGATTTTCTTTCTTTTGGGGGTCACCCTGCCTCGGTGGGAGACGGCCGACTAGTTGAAAAAAAAATGAAACGTTATTTTAAGTTTGCTTGTATTTTATATACAACAAAGTGCTTTGAATAGTTTTTGTAGTAATCTCTCTCTCTCTCTCTCTCTCCTCTCTCTCTCTCTCTCTCTCTCTCTTCTCTCTCTCTCTCTCTCGCTTTATCACATTTCTCCATTGCGTTTATCACAATTCTCTGTAAATATCTCTGTTAACTCTATCTGGACATGTTAATCAAAATTTGTCTGGATATCTTTCTCCCTGGATATCTTTACACCCCCCTTCCTGGATATTACACCCCCTCTCTTGATATCTTTACACCCAGTCCCTGGATATCTTTACACCACAGTCCCTGAATATCTATACACCACAGTCCCTGAATATCTATACACCACAGTCCCTGAATATCTATACACCACAGTCACTAGATATCAATACACCACAGTCCCTGGATATGTATGCACCACAGTCCCTGGATATCTTTACACTCCAGACCCTGGATATCTTTACACTCCAGACCCTGGATATGTATGCACCACAGACCCTGGATATCTTTACACTCCAGACCCTGGATATGTATGCACCACAGACCCTGGATATCTTTACACTCCAGACCCTGGATATGTATGCACCACAGACCCTGGATATCTTTACACTCCAGACCCTGGATATCTTTACACTCCAGACCCTGGATATGTATGCACCACAGACCCTGGATATCTTTACACTCCAGACCCTGGATATCTTTACACTCCAGACCCTGGATATCTTTACACTCCAGACCCTGGATATCTTTACACTCCAGACCCTGGATATCCTCATATTGCGGCGATGGATTACTTTTCAATTTGGCAGAAGATGGTGCGTGTTGCGGCGCTGGATGTCGGCTGCACGGGTCAACTTGCAACGCTGGCGGTGGCTGTGGTTAGTGTCGTCTCTTGCTCAAAATACACCGCATTTTGTAGTGTCTGTTGATGCTTCTGGATTTGTACTTGTGTTGGCTGTATTTTCTTTATAGGTGTCGTTCACGCTGCTGTTGTTTTCGCGATGCTGTTTATCGCTACTTCTGCTGTTGTTATTGCTCCTCTGCGACGGTTGTCAGCTGTGAAGCGGTAAGAAATAGATCATCTTGCAGCTTCTGCAATTGCATCAGCCGGCAGCTGAACCGACGAAGTTTTTGAAGTAACTGCAAGACGAGTGTTCTTTCTATTTTCTAGGCACATAGTGGGGACGCCACCAGCAGGGTGACGGGACGCCACCAGTAGTGCGACGGGACGCCACCAGTAGGGCGACGGGACGCCACCAGTAGTGCGACGGGACGCCACCAGTAGTGCGACGGGACGCCACCAGTAGTGCGACGGGACGCCACCAGTAGTGCGACGGGACGCCACCAGCAGGGCGACGGGACGCCACCAGCAGGGCGACGGGACGCCACCAGCAGGGCGACGGGACACCACCAGTAGTGCGACGGGACGCCACCAGTAGTGCGACGTGACGCCACCAGTAGTGCGACGTGACGCCACCAGTAGTGCGACGGGACGCCACCAGCAGGGCGACGGGACGCCACCAGCAGGGCGACGGGATGCCACCAGTAGTGCGACGGGACGCCACCAACAGGGCGACGGGACGCCACCAGCAGGGCGACGGGACGCCACCAGTAGGGCGACGGGACGCCACCAGCTCGGCGACGGGACGCCACCAGCAGGGCGACGGGACGCCACCAGCTCGGCAACGGGACGCCACCAGCTCGGCAACGGGACGCCACCAGCTCGGCGACGGAACGCCACCAGCAGGGCGACGGGACGCCACCAGCTCGGCGATGGGACGCCACCGGCAGGACGACGGGACGCCACCAGCTCGGCAACGGGACGCCACCAGCTCGGCGACGGGACGCCGCTATCAGTAAGCCAGCGCAGCTGGAGCTAAGACCCGCGTCCTCTTTCTTAATGAACCTTATTTACGTACCTATCCACGTCTATAACCAGACTTTTATTATACCCCATTTTAAGTATGTATTACCACCACAGGTATACATCACCAATGTATGAGTGAGACAGTATGCAGCGCGAGTCTTTAATACGACAACGTTTCAATCAGTGTCGAGTTTCATAAAGTCATGCCTTGATAAAGCTCTACCCTACTCGAAACGTCGTCAGAATACAGTGCATCTTCATACTATCTTTATACTATCAATTCACCGTAACTATCGGTATCATTCATCAAACTACTGGTCTCGTCTCTTCCCTCTCGGTTCCATTACCACTAAAACATATATATTCACTTGACAGCACTCGACTGCTAAATACGTGTTATCACAACATTCACATAATCCAGGACAACATGGGTTTAGAGCCAGCAAGTCGCTCCTGTCTCTCGCAACTGCTACACCCAGTGCCATCTGGTGCCAGACGCACCGAAAGACAAGGAAAATGCAGACGTAATACATACTTTTAAAATGCCTTCGGAAAGTGTTATCATGATTTAATAGCACACAAAATTCCCAACCAATAAGAATTTGTCTTAAAAATGAGAAGCCTCCACAATGAGAAGATATTCTCCCCTTAGCCTTGACTGGCTTGCGAGAATAGTCCGTCCGCCTAGCGAACGGAGGATCGGGCCTCCACTACTATTTGCGCTGAATGCCCCATACAGGTTTAATGTTTTACATATGGGAATCCACAACGAAAAACTCTGTTTCATACATAGTGCTTACCCTAATGCTTTGTTTCCTTTCTGACAAAGACATACAGAGTGTGAAGGGGCACCCAACGAGGGCACAACACATCTCCAAGCTGATGTAAAACAAATCATCCAGTGGTAAACCAGTGGAAGGCTTCGGTCAGATGATCAAAAACTCCAGATGTGGGTCATCATTTAACTAAGATCCGCGTCAGGAAACACTTGTCCTGTGTCCTGGCAAACCTTACTAAACCTAACTTAACTATTGGGATACATAAAACAATATAATGCGAACGAAGACAAAATTCACCTATGGGAAGAAGTCATGAAATAAAAAACGGAGATATAGAACATAATGAATCTTAGATACCTGGGAGATAGTACCTGAGATTTTAATCTGAAAGAGCACAACAGTGTCACTATTACAACTGCAAGGTAATATGTAAAACAAAAGATAATAAACCATTGAGGATAATTTTTTTGCGTGTATTTTGATCTGAATACTAGTGTATACTAACAACACTACTGCGAATAGGAAAATAGCACAGCTGAAAAAAATGAGCAAATAACTTCCAGTGCTCACATTAAGTCAGTCAAACATCTAGATTATTGAGGATTCCTAAAATCTCTCAAATACTCCACGAAGTGTAGGCGAGAAAGACATCATATTAAACACCTGGAAAATAATGGTGGGACTAGATCTAAAGTTGAATGATCAAATTAGTACTTAACAGAGCGGAAGGAACGGTGTAAAGATAGCCCAGAGAGAGAAAAAACAAGGTGCACTAAGCACAGTAAGAGATAAAGGCTCCAACGGCATCCTTTACCCCCTTACGTTACCATTACCACACCCAGACCTTCCCTTCCAGCAGAGCATCAGCAACACTCGTACACCATCACTACAAACCAGCAGCGTGTGTGCATTATCTCCCAGATGGAAAACCCTCTGCCCGGGGCGCTAGGCCTTTGAACGGCCAGGGGAAGTCAGGGAGGAACTAAGACAATGATAGACCCTCCCAACCCCATAAACCCCACCTTCCCCTCACCCCCACATCCCTCCCATTCTTTTCAACAGAGATTGCAGCCCCACAACTCAATTATAACGCAATTTTCCATCAACACAATTTGCATGAACAGAAGAATAAAAAAAAGTCTTAATCTTGGAGAATTTTCCTTCTGCTATAGCAAAATGATGTTTGTTATTCTTTAGCTTTCATGTAATTTGTTACTACAACGGCGTTCGGAATTCATAATATAATTCAATATGGTTATCTATGATTATAAATAATTATGTTTTCAATTATCACTTGTAATATAATTATTAATGATTACTGTCGTCTTATATCGTTATATTGTAGTCCTAGTTATTTGCAGCACATAAACACTGCAAATAAGCAAAATATACATAACCCTTATATTCTACTTTAATCACCAACAAGCACTAGAGAAGTGTGTCTTTCTGACTGTCAATACTCTACTGTAACTATTATCCATAATGAGTCTGACACTGAATAGTCAGCATCTAAAATCATACACAATTGAGAAAGAGAGCGAGAGGGAGGGAGAGAGGGAGAGAGGGAGAGAGAGAGAGGAGAGAGAGAGAGAGAGAGAGAGAGAGAGAGAGAGAGAGAGAGAGAGAGAGAGAGAGAGAGAGTGTGTGTGTGTGTGTAAATGAAGAGTACATGTAAATTCCTTCCTCTAACATGAACACCATGATGAAGTACCACCGTAATTTTTAATAAGGTTTTTCCTACCATAATCAAGGAATACATAATTCAGGCAGCACTCACCAGGGAAGCAACACAGGCGCTCACACAAAAGATATGTATCATAGTGGAGGTTATTATTACGTAGCTAGAACAACAGCTAATCCTGGAGGAATATGGCTTTATGCAACCATATATATATATATATATATATATATATATATATATATATATATATATATATATATATATATATATATATATATATGTCGTGCCTAAAAGGTAAAACTGGTCAATTAGCAAGAACTCATTTAAAATTAAGTCCTTTCTAAAATTTTCTCTTATACGTTTAAAGATATATTTTTTCATTAATGTTAATGTAAAATTTTTAATTTTGTACCAAAAGAAACTTAGAAAACTTACCTAACCTTTTATAACAAGCGCAATTTAATTTAGCCTAACCCAGCTAAATATATTTTAGATACGTTTACAATAATTTAATAATTAACAAACACAATGAAATATATTTTTTTCGTTAGGTTCATAATGATTTTTGCGAAATTATGGCATACACAAATTTTCGCTTGTCCTATATGGCAAGAAGAGCGTTGCTATTTAAGCCATATATATATATATATATATATATATATATATATATATATATATATATATATATATATATATATATATATATATGTTACTGAATAAGTAAAACTTGCTATTTTGGCCTAAGTAGCAACGCTCTTCTTAACGAATAATGCAAGCGAAAATTTGTGTATGCAATAATTTCGCAAAAATTATTCGGAACCTAACGAAAAAATATATTTCATATATATATATATATATATATATATATATATATATATATATATATATATATATATATATATATATATATATATATATATATGCAAAAAGATCACAGTAAACAGGTGATATCAAAATATGCAAGACAACCACTATGAAAAATAGAGATTCCAAGCGCTTTCGTGACTACTCACATTATCAAGGAATGTGACAAAAGATAATGTGAGTAGTCACGAAGCGCTTGGAATTCTCTATTTTTTTCATAGTGGTTGTCTTGCATATATATATATATATATATATCGCAATCAAAAGAAAAATGGAATTACGGTAAGACAGGTGCAAATACCTTAAGCGAGTTAATTTTACATTGCAGCAACAAGCCTCTCCAAATTCTGATTTAGGTAGACAATAGGTAATTGGATGATGAATCGAGGCAGGTAAACAACACTCCATTGATACAATGCTTGAAGGTCACGCCCAGTGTGGATGGGCATACTGGTACAAACTTCCCGGCAGAATCGTACACTCTCTGTAAACACATATGCAGCAGAAGATTCATACTGTGTGATTTGTAAAACACATACAGGTAGGATTGCAAAGTGAGAGGCTATACTGAAATATACAAGTTATACTCAGGAAGTAACGTACGTTATACCGCTAACACCGAACACATTCATACCGTTCTCATAATTTATACACAGACTTCAACATTATAAGACATATCTTAACCAATAAATAATTGCTCTTGGGAAACGGTATCACACCTACATTATAGAAACCGGTTCCGCATCTTCGAATACTAAAAAAAAATATATCACGTGCGGAGCTTCATTATGTTTAAGGCCTTTTGACTATAATTTTGTTTTAATGGCGCATTTTACCTGTACAGCATAAAAAAAACTTGAATCTTAACAAAAAAATAATTCAAATAAACTCTCCTTGCATGTACACTGAGCGATTCACTCCTCTGTTTATATACTCTGTCATGTTCGCGGAACTCTTAAAACTGCTGTAATATATTTCCTTTCCCGGGGGGGAGAGAGAATTTACAGCGCTGCAACAATATGCAGGAAAAAAACAGCAACTACAGCGTGAAGGTACATGCGTGTGGTGTCAAGTTTACATATATTGTAGTTATAGAGTTATTTCGAGCACAAGCTGTCACCAGTTATAAATGGTTATCGGCTGACAAGACAACAAAATAATTTGTACTCACCCCCAACAAGGGAGGCTATAAAACTATATTTAATGATCTTTTATCTGTTTCTTAACGCAGATTTTGCTTGCAATATGGACGACTTAAGTGTCATCCTGTACAAAGTACTGAATAATAATTTTCTAGTTCACTCAAGGAACAATCCGTTTCTTGTGAAAATAACTCGATTTATTAGATACGCAAGATATGAATGGTATATATAATATATATATATATATATATATATATATATATATATATATATATATAACATACTACAACAACAGCGGCAGCACACAGACACTTGACAGTATAAGCGAGTGATACTGATAGTGTCCATTAAACAAACTTCCCAATTAATAACGTAATTTGGCAGCCAACACTGTTCACTGGCCACCATCAAAGGCAATGCAAACCCTGTACAAATATGTTGATATTATGTAAATTGACAATTTGAGAAAAGGAGGATTTATATCGGCCTCATTACTGGGCTCTTATGCTTGTTTACAGACAAGGAAATGGAGTGGGTGGGTGGGAGTTAGGGGAACAAATGAACATGTTAAGCATCTCCTAACTTTCAACAAATGACATTTATTTATTTCATTTACTTCCCTGCCATGTAGACGGTGCGTGTGGATTGGGACGCCAGACTGAGACTTGCTGCAGCATCCCTCTCTTGTACAGCATGGTGTCCAGGGGGTCGCCACAACACAAACTCAAATTGCGATCCTCGTAAAAAAAAAAAAAATAGAAAAACTCTTTCATTTAAACCTCGCTGATGCCCTTCTCGCGTCACTACGATATTTTGCTTCTATTATTTAGAATGACAGATGAGTCTTTGTTTCAAATAAGACTACGAAATTTAACAACACTGCATTTACAGTGAAACTGAAATCCTCATCATCATCAGCATCAATCTGTACTTCACTACTTGACTACCACTCCACTACTTCACCTCCCCCACTAAGCCTCACATTCCCTCCCATCCCCTTCCAAGACCACCACTACTCCAAGGCAAATCTTTGGCCACAACTTGTGAGCTCCGTTATTTCTTGTGTGTGCCTGGGTCTACAAGTGGTCTCTTTTCATAATTCCCAACGCTTGATGAGATAAGTGGGGGCCCAGCCAGCGAAGGGCCCACACAACACGACTGGTGGCCCATTCCTTAAGACAGTGGGCCCCCACATCTAATACACTGAGGTAAAACGATCAATAATTACTGATATTCATTCAATACTAAGTGCCTTCCTTTTTAATAATTCATAAACGCTCACAAGATATTTTTCCAAGGGACGTGTGGCTTAAACGTCATTGTTAAGGCTGACTTTTTTTTTTTAAGAGTTTACATCAGTACTGCCGCAAAGGGAGATCCAAAACCACATCAAACATACATTTGCAAACACATCCTCTCCTCTGTTGTACATAGAGCATAAGAGGCAGAACACCAGTGCTTGACCAACAGTCATATCATCTTCTTTTTCCTTGATATTGTGGTCAATATGCACCAGCAGACAGAAGGCAGTACCACGCCTTCATGCTGTGTATTATAAATCACCGGAGCTCATAGGTAAAGCCATATATATATATTGGAAAACAGACCTCTGACTTTTTATTTCCTTTCTAGACATTGCATCAAGGATTTCATAACAAGTAGATTTACATCCAGAATGGTATTGAAGGTAGAAAGACAACCTGTAGGCGTGTACACCTGGGTCCCCACGACCCAAGGATGGCCGGCAGGTGAGGACGTATCCGAGGTAGTGGTGGGCCAACACGTGCGGGTGTGGGCGAGGGCGAGACACAGGCAAGGTACGCGTGACAGACTACACCACCGACTGGCTGGCTGCCGCGGCCCACACTGCTGCTTCAGTCTGCCCCAACCCTCACCCACAGCCACGCTCCTCCTGCTGCTGCTGCTGCTGCTGCTGCTGCTGCCCCGGCTCTCAGCGGCGGGGCGGCGGCGTATACCAACAACCACTCACTTCAGTGGTGATCAGGTGTACCTTTGTCTCTTCTCTCCCTTGTAATCAGGAACCCCATATGTAAAAATGTTGTCTATCCTCCACTCCACGGCTGGTGTTCCTCCGTTTCCCACCCTACCAAGCGTATATAACTGCTCAAATTCGTTTGGTATATAACGGTCACAAATATAATACCAGAGAAGCTGATCCTTTCCCTTCTCTTCCAGAGTTGTTTTCCATTGCAGACAGGTGTTTGATCCATATTCCTAAGATAGGTTCATTCTACAGCCTCCCTCCTGGATATACGTTGTCTTCCTCCTGAACATACACACTATCCCTCCGGCTCTTCCTTCCACTACCACCCAACACAGATTCTCTCCTCGATCACTCCCTTCTATTTGCGTCTCTCGCCTTTCCAAAATAAAACCTCACAAACACCGTCCTCCGATACAGAGTAGGAACATCCTCTCATCCGTCCTCCGCCATAACTCATGCACTCTCATGTTTGCTTTCCACCCTCTATTGTCAATTACCACTAATACTGTACATAATTCACAGCCAGAAAAACTTATAAAAATCGAGCATACTGAGCCCCCTCTATAAGATTAACCACAATCGCTAAAATTTACTACAAACGTAAAATTCTGTCATCGGAGATTTTGTAATAAATTTCCCTAATTTCGAAAAGAGATTTTACCTCATCTTGTTAATCTCTTTTACTAGCAAACCTCTCCACTTGGGCCAGCCTACTTATATAAAAAAAAAGTGCAAAACACCGTGATTTGTCGTCTGTCATGAATAAACGGCAAAGATACTGAGTGTAATGCTGTCCTTGTCAACAACGAGGAGGGGCTGGAAAGGCACAAACTGATGCTGCTTTTGATGAAGAATTATAAGCAAAAAATTACTAAAAGATGTGTATGGTAATCTTCTCAATTGATAACGAGATTTAAATCCCAAGGACCAGCTATTGATGATAGCGAAGCAGACATGGTGCGGAATAAGTTTTTATTGCTACAACCTTCTGCTCTGTGTAGAATTTTATTAAGTCAAGACACACTAAAGCTTTACACAGCGCGAAACGTTGTTCCAATAAAAGCTTGTGTTTATATGTATGTGTACTTTTATGTTTCTCAGTCAATCTACCTTAAATCCTTTCCAATCCAATGTCGTTTTCCGTCTCTCAATCTTCTCCCACAAAGGTGTAGTTCAGAGTGGGGTCAAGTGAGGTCACAACCTTACGAAACACGTCATCTAAAAATTATTCAATACAACAATTGTCAGTCTTGTTTACCAGGTCTGCTGTAAGGAATAAGTATTTTGTATATATTAATTTTTATATTGGTAAACGAGTACCTTTGAAGAGTTTCGAGAGTTTCACTACTCTCGGAGCCCGGCCATGGGTCAGGCTCGTCTGGTGCTTGCCTGGTCAACCTCTTTGCCTGACTATTCGGTTTTTTAGACTATCAACGACACATACCTTCCCGAGAGAGAACTACTGGTGTTTACCTAGTAATCAGGTTAAGCCAGTAGTGCCACTCTACTCTTTACTGTCCTCCCGCTAAGTAGTCCTCGGGATTGCTCATCCTATTAAGTTACCTGTATTGGCTTAGATTTAATCTGGCTACTCATGTGTCTATGCCACAACCTGTGTCCTCTGCTCACCTCTGTTTTCTCAGTCCGTAGGACTGGCGTCTGGTCTCTCCAATTTACGGACTACGAGGAGCTGTCTTCATAGCAAGACTTCTAGCCCGGTGCTCCATTCTGATCATAGGCTGAAGCTACGATACGGATTTCCTGGCCGAGTCTACTAGCTTGCAACCTCACCTAGTTGTAAAAAGAAAATGATCTAGAACCTCTAGACTTTGTCCGTATTCCACATAACGACGAAGCTTTCAAAATACCACAAATTTATCCACTGTTAGCTTTGGTCACTAACTATATATATATATATATTAGTTAAATTAACTAGACTTTATATTTTTTTATTAAAATAAATTTAATTTTTCCCCTCAGATTTTATCCTTTTTTATCATTAACTGTTTATATTTTTTTTATTCCATTATTTTACTAAATGAAGTAACTTTGAGAATTCAACACATTTCCGGGTTCTATTCCTCACATTTATTATGATTCATGATTCAATGACGCATCTGACATCCATCATTACATATAGTCTCCTGACTTAGAGTCTCACTCTCTGGACTTATGTCGACACACAAACTGCCACGCAGGATCTTCCAGTATTTTCAATCGCGTGACTTGTCTTTAGCAGCGAGGAATCCATGAAGGTATAGACTGTCAATCTCCCCGACTTCCTTTGCTACAGAAAACTAGTTTCCATATTCACGCCACTTCTGTTTTCTCTTAAAGTATTAATCATATCGAAGCGTATAATATTATTTTCTAATATAATAAAAAATACAGAATCACTCTTATGGGTCATTCAATTCGGGAAGTGTTGAAGACTCAATTCTCCGTCCACCAATCGTATATGACATTTCACGAAGGTTCTGCTATGCTATACATTATATCTTTTATTCTGCATATAAAAATAGGAGCTTAAATGTTATAATCGCGCATCCTCTAACACAATGCATTAAAAGTGGTCCAAATGACCGAGTTCTCCCTCTCCCCTGCACAGACTCGACAACAAAATCTTAATATCTTGAAATCAACTATGTCAATCACATCGATTTACGGAAGACGTATGGTGGCTGTAGGGGTGATGTGGGATAATGAGATGAGAGGAGGAAAAGGAGGAATGAGGAGAAAAACAAAAAATAGGAGGAAGGGCTCTGGTTGAGGGAGGAGAGCGTGTGGATGAGGGCGGAGGAACAACAGGGATGAGGTGGATAACGCAAGACATGAAGATACTAATACTAAGTAGATTGTAAGTTCCAGAAAATTGCTTGAGATTAAATTGCATTCTTATGGCATCACAGGCGGAGATGTTCTTGTGGCATCACAGGCGGAGATGTTCTTGTGGCATCACAGGTAGAGATGTTTTTGTAGCATACCAACACAGAACACTAAGTTTATTTCCTGACTTCAACGTTGCTTATTTTAATTTTCCATTTCCAGATCTCCGCCATCAGTTACACCGCCCAGATAACAAATCCTGGTGGCACATGTATCAACAAAGATTACTTGCATGCATACCCACCATCATGGTCACAATAACCACACCTCTACTGAATGACTTTCCATGTGACCTATCTTCATACCTTGAGTCAAGAATATGAAGGCAGGATTCCCTGTATGACTGGGCACTTGTGATGTTTTCTTAAAGGTCTTCAGTACAAGCGACAATAGGTCCTCTACACTGAAGTACTTATTTCTGATTATTTTTTCCCTCCCATTCTTCTTCACCCTCTCTCTTTCTTCCATGGTCTTGAACATGCATGTGTGTAACCTCCTTCGTGCACTGCTGTTACAAGTTATACGCTTCCCACTCCTCCGCACCCAACACTCAAAATGTGTTGGCTCTGAGCAAGCAAATCAATAGGAGCCAACAAGTTACTGTAAGAAAGCCCTGCATTCTTTTTGCTCTTGACTATATGAACCTGAAAGAAAAATATTATTCATGGCATATTTTTTTCAGAGTTTAATAACAGCCTTCAATTGAATTCCACATTTTTGTATGTTGGCAAAATAATCATGGAGGACCTATTTAACCATCCCTGACACATATGCTAATTATTCGTCTATAAAATTAAATTTTAATCGGTCATAAAATATAGACTGACGCAAGCGCAGCGGCTCAATCACATAGATAATGCTTTTAAATACCTAGATGCTATTACCTTGTTGAGTGTGCTAATTTTAAAGTTGAAGCTCTTCAAGTCTTCCACTTGCCATTATATTGGTTACCTTTACCTGAATTTATACATTTGATTTTAAAAACACGAATAGTTTCTGCTTGTTTGTCTCATTGTAGTGAGTTTCATATTACTACCCTGACACTGTGCAAGTGCTTCCTGACCTCTCTTAGTAACTTTCATTCCATATGGCTTCGGTACCAGCCTTGAGAATCCTTGAACCTTCCCAGTCATTATGTTTGACGAGGTGAGTGGTGAGTGTTCCCCGCCGATGTTGTGTATTCTATAAGTGGACTGTTACATGTGTGAAGAGTCCTCAATGTATGTTTAGATTCCTGAATGCCATTTTAAAGTTCGCTAAGTTGAGGGATACAACTAGTTTGTATTGTATCTCACCATGACTGCTTTCTATTATTTACCGTAGGTATTCTTTCATGAAATTTTTACCTTGTTGAGAGATGAATCATGTTCTCTCTAGGTGTTCCACTTAACAGTGTTATACAAGTTAACGCTACCGGCTCCTCTACTATAAAATTTTGAAACCCTCTCACGTCTCTTCTGGTCCTAGTATATTCACTGTTTTCGGCGCTGGGCTCGTCAAGGACATTTTTCCATCTTTCTTATCCTTCGTTTCTTTACTTCGTGTGTTGAGTCACAGATTCTGTTTACCCTAAGTATCTCTCTCTCGGAATGTCATTTCCTGACACTTTAAATTAACAGACCAATATTCCCAAAAAAATTTTTCGCCCCAGTTTATCACATTCATGGACCTTTACGCTCCATAATCGTCATGTACAATTATTTTTATTTTTATTTCTGCTCATTTGTGTACCTGAACTGCTGTTTCGTCAAAACTAAACAGTGGCCACTAGCTTATAACACTTTTTGTATATCATAATTTGTGAAAAAACATATTCTACTATCTTTTACATTGCTTCTTTAAAGTTTTAAAAAGTGTGACCTCTCTTCCTCCCTGTTCATAATGTTAGAAAGTCGAGCTTCTGTATTTTCTCGAAGCTGTTAGTCGTATGTGGTTATAACTAGCAACGAGGGCATTTTTAGTCAGTATGTTTTATGTATGTGTGTGTCTTTCTCTTTTCCCTATCTCTCTCCCCCTCTCTCTCTTTCTCTATCTCTCTGGCCGTCAACGCTGACAAACGCCTTGAACTGTTTATCTATAAAGTCCCTCAGATCGAATGCTTTTTTTTCTCGTCCTCGTGCAAAAGAAATATAAATCAAGTTGGTCAAATATTTTCACGTATTTACCCAGCATCTTCGATATCTGACGGAGGTGTCGTGAGTTCAGAAGACTCACAGTTGACAATCATTTCAATAACCACTTGGTCAATAGCGCGCGGGCCCTTGCTCCACGCATCGCTGAGCTCCCATGGAGGGGCGACCAGCGGCAGTGGAGAGACTGCCTGCGGCGATTGAGGAGCTGCCGGCAGCGGTGAACAGCCGAGAGGTGTTGGGGGATGTTCGAGGGAAAGAGGATGGAGGATAGGAATGCTGGCAAAAGTGAAAGCGGTGTCAGAAGACGAGGGATGGTTGTCAATGTAGACAGGAGATGGACGAAGATGAAGTGGGTGGAATTGGAGAGTGATAACAAAGGGAAGAGGGAGCGCCGATGAACAGGGCGTTAAAAAGAAAGGGTGGGGGAAGATGAAAGTGAAAACGAGGAGGATCAACGAGGCTTCAATAGGGAGGTTGAAAGGAGGATGGATGGTGATCCGTGGTCCATGACTCTTCCATCTTCAACAAGCATCTATAAGTATTTATGCCGGAACAATGGTAGACATCTTCAAGGGAAAAGTGGACAAATTCTTGCAGAATGTACTGGTCACCTAAGGTGACTATATAGCAGAAGCCCCGGAACCGCAAGACTGGTTGATCAATCGGTCGCGAGAGAAGCTTTGCCCTAGGCAATGCTGAGAGTAGAACTACTATCGAAACTAGTCACATGTCACAGGTGTCGACGGAGGTAAGACGAAGGGCGTAGAACACGACACAAAAATCACGAAGGCCAGCGTTAGCATATGTCCTGTTTTGAAGTTTCAGTCACACCTTCCATTTTCCTGACATTACCTATGTTGGAGGAAAATAGTAGATGGAGGGAAGATGGAGGACATTAGGTGAGGGAGAAGTGAAAATGGGTGAGAGAGTTCGCCGCGGCCCTCGCTGGAGACCCACACACAAGAGGAAAACTCCAATCAAAGTTTTCCTACCACGAAAAATGCGAGGTAGGTCAGCTGTGTCTAGTAACAACGCGGGCAATAACAAGAGCTACAATATACTGTTAACGGGAGATATAACAACCAACAGGAGTTAACTAGCATAGGCGAGGGTGGTATAGTATAAAAAAAAATTAACGAAAGAAGTGCAACAGCTACGACAGACTTTAGCAACTAAAGTGTGTGTCACCAGGAACAAGAAACAGTAAGAGCCAACGGGAGTGTAAAGCAGCAGCAAGTTAGTTTAACATCTTTAATATGCACCCCATACCCATCCTGTGGCGTTTAACCAGCAGCAAGTATTGTAAATTTAAGTCATCAACAGCACACAGCAGAAGACTCTTAAGAACATGCCCAGACTATCTGCAGAGTACTATCTACTACCATCTCGATTTAGGAATATCTACTATTATCTAGATGGATGAAACGAAAATAATAAGGTACAAGAGTGGGCATAAAAAGACACGGGAGCAAACACTAGGGCATATTTATTAGAAAACATTTCGGTCCTGGGACCCCGATCAAGGTCCCAGGGCAGAAACGTTTTCTAATATGTCCCAGTTTTTGCTCACGTGTCTTTTTAAACCAGTTTGTCGGTATCAATTACCAAGGTTTATACCAAGGTACAAGTCAACAGGCGCGAGTATAAGTCATCAAGGTGAAGTTTAAGCATCAACAGAAGCATAAATCAGGAGAGAGATTATAGAGGTTGACAGGAGGAAGAAAAAAAATAGTTAAACAATTACCCGTGAGCTTTGTTCATATAAACTAGCATGCAGAAACACAGGGGCATCCAGTCATTGTAATTGGCAGTGATATAGGGAGACCCAATCATTCGAACTAACTGCCACCAATATAGGGCTCAGTTACATGAACTGGCAGTGATATAGAGGCGTCACAAAAACTAGTAGCGATAAAGAGGACTCAGTCACGTGAACTAACTGGCTGTGATTAAAAGACTCAGTGACTTCAGGTCAATGACATACAGTCCTTTAAGCCACATCTTCGGTGCCGTTTTCTATGAATGAGAATGAGACAAAAACAGGAGTATGGAGAAGGACGAAGGGATCAGAAGCTACTTGCAGGATTGGCAGGCTTAAAGCCCCTCCTATGATTCTCCTCAGTTCACCATTCCGGGGAAGAAAAAAGATTTTTAAAAAGCTCACTTTTCAGCACCCTGAATGTTCTTTGGATGAAGATAAAATCTTCGTCAGATAATGCAGGTTAGACAAGACTGGTGAAATCTGTGTGTCAGCCAGGTTACAGGTGCCCTTGGTATGAACCATGTCCCTAACATCTTTGTCTGAAACAAACCCATTACGACTTTGCCTAAACACCAGTGTTGTCTTAACATAACTCTTCCAAAACTTATAAAAGAGTTCAAATAAATCAACCTAACCTAACCTATTTCTCAATTGGCAACACTCTTTCACCGTGACAAAACTCACTGTGACGACAATGACCGTGACAACACACTCTCACAACACTGTAACACTCGACCCAACTCACCCCAAAATATAACGAGGTCCTATAAAATCAACCAGTGACTGTTGATGGCCAAGCACCCACATAACAGCCTTGTCGAATCGTTTACCTGAGCGCCCTCGCAATATGCAATACGATAAATGTTGTGTGTGTGTCTTTTTTTGTGTGTGTCTGCGTGCGCGCGTGCCCACACGCTCATGCAACAGGATTCAAAAGTTATGATCCCTGCAAACACAGCTAGGTCAAAAAAAAAAAAAAAAAAGGTGGGCGACCCCCAACAGTTCACATGTTCAAGATGAGAAGCAAAATGAAGAAAGAAGAAACTGAAAAGAAGAAAATTTAAAAAAGAGTAAAGAAGAACAAGAAGCTACCATAGTTTAGTTGGAACACGTCACTAATAACCCACACTTACTGTAGCGAGGTAACTTTAGTTGATGTTTCGTTCTTCCCTGGACCATTATCATGGCACAACAGCGACTTGAGACCGACCGAAAGGTCGTCAAAAATTTCCTAAGTGAGGTTTATTTGAGAAATAAGCATAAAAGAAGGTTTAAGAAACACATAAAAACCACACGACACTAAAGTAAAACACAGCCGCCATTCACCCAAAGTTTTTCCCATAAAACCATATTGAAGTAGTGCGGGACGGTATGAACATTACCAGACCGTCCCGTAGGTGCTGGGAATACACGGGATGAACGCCTCTCAGACCGTCCCGTGGATGCTGGATACACATGGGATGAACACCTCCCTCTTCTCAGACTGTCCTGTGGATGCTGGAAATACACGGGATGAACACCTCCTTCTCTCCTAGACAGTCACGTGGATTCTGGAGAAGAGATAGAGATGTGTCCGGAAGCTCCACCAGGTAAAAAGAGGCCGAAATGCCTCGCAATATTGCACCAGATAAAAGACGGGCTATGCAGGGGTGTTTTTGGTAAGACGAAGTGGGCGATTTTCTCTGTAACATTGAGTTTGAGGTTGAGTTGTTCTGCACGTAGAGGTGTGAAGGCTGATCTACTCTACACCCAGTGTTATTGCAACAGATGTGAGGGAAAGGTGGTGCTACTGTGGCATATCCGTTATATATGTGGTGTTATTAATAAAAAAATATTCTACATGTGTCGCTACTGAAGTACAGTATATTTATTCTAGATGTGGCACTATGCAGGCGCACACAACACTGATTCAACACTATGCTGGCAGAGAATACTGATCCAACACAACAGAGACAAGATTTTGCCCATCAACAAATTAGCTGCATTACTAACTACAGAAAAAAGTATTTCTGATAGTGCTATAGATTACAAGAATCCACATCAGGTCAACAAAGACTACACTGGCGACTCCAGTGCGCTCTCACGCCAGCGTCCAAAACACTACGACTCTACCATAATAAGTCAACACCCCAAATGACTTTATATAAACTGGACACACCTAAATACCATGTGACTCCACAATCCGAAGCTATTTATTCGCCGAAACACCAACACACACACACACGTGAAGAGGCGGTGCCAGGAGCTGTGAATCGACCCCTGCAACCACAACAAGGTGGGTACAACTAGGTGAGTACACACACACACAGCTAATATTATCAGCAGTGCACTTTACACACAACATTCCGCCTGTGTCGGGTCCAGACAGAAATTAATTATCCAAATAGTGTCAAGGAGACTCCATTTGGTATGCATGAATTTGGTGGGTTTATTGAGGCTGTGAAGAGGCTGTTCGACGTGAAGATGCCCGCCAAGATTGTGCAGTATGACGTTATCACGCCGCGCTCAGAGAGACTGACGTATCGTACGCCAGTGAAGACGATGCCGGACGGCGTTATCACACTAGGAGAAAAGTCTGACGCATCGTACGCATGGCACGGTGGTGCTATACGACGTTATCACATTATAGAAGAAAATATCGAGTCATGGTACGCGTGCAATACTATCTTCTTCACCAGGGACGACACTGGCAGTGAATACGCATAGTAAGATAGCGCAGTATACGACGTTACCCTGTGTTCTGTGAGAGGCTAGCACATCGTGCCGCTGGTAAGATCAACATTGTCCCTTTTCTAACGTGTTTACGTGCGTCAGATTGTAAATGGCTTGACCAAAGAAGAATATAAATTAGTTATTTAAAAAAAGTATTGCGTTACTCTAAATTATAATAAATTTTATAGTGTTATATGTCAATTACATAAACGGTAGGTTAACGTCTGGCAGGGGAGTTGACACGACAACGTGAGAAACAACTGTGAGAGATTAGCAACATTTTTGCTAAATATCACTTTTGTTTGTGGGAAAGGAAGATATTTTCGCACCACTACTTATTAACACACAAATTTAAAAATTCCCAGCTTTCTTTCGGCAACCTCGGTGTCAGTTGTATCGCCACAATTTTTTTTTTAAATTGCGCTTGTGGTTAAACACATGTTTATAAAGGTTCATATAATTTAAGTTAACCTAACCTAACCCAAACTTACGAAAAATGCATTTCTGTGTTTACGGAAAACGTTACGAAATTGACGTTGTGAACATTGCAGTAATATATATATATATATATATATATATATATATATATATATATATATAAGAAAGATCGCAGTCAGCAGGACTCGATACTGCTTCTGAGACGGACTAGATTCCCAGGAAGCGCTCTAGACCACTCGGCCATCACAAATGCCACATAGACTGGGCAGCCTGGTTCACAAGCCATGTTTCTTTCCCAGCCCGGGCACGTCAGTGAGACTCAAACATGGATTCAAGCTATTTCAATCTCCTGTATGTTCTGACCTCTCAAGCGATTTTTATATCAATGCACCACGCAGAAACAAGCGGGTATATACAAAGATCGCAGTCAGCAGGACTCGATCTTTCTCTTGTTTCTGCGTAGTGCATTGATATATATATATATATATATATATATATATATATATATATATAGATATATATATATATATATATATATATATATATATATATATATATATATATTATATATTACATAAAAATTCAAATATTAAACATACTCTGATACATTTCAGTGTGAGTCTAGTTAATTAAATTACCAATAACAATACTGTCTCTTTCAATTAAAAGTGGATAAATTACACATTTCACTACACAAAATGCTAATGTGAATTTTACATATAAATATTATAGAGTATATTTCTTGGTGCATTTTTTTGCACTGCTTTAAGTGAAACATTGCAGTTGCATTGGCAGTTATCGCATATATCCAGATTATACTGTAAATGTAAGCTGAGGTACTGCTTATGTACTCTCCTATACAGCTGATATCATCCTTCAGGTACTCTCCTATACAGCTGCTATCATCTTTCAGGTACTCTCCTATACGGCTGCTACCATACTTCAGATACTCTCCTATACAGCTGCTATCATCCTTTAGGTACTCTCCTATTCAGCTGCTATCATCCTTCAGGTACTCTCCTATACGGCTGCTATCATACTTCAGATACTCTCCTATACGGCTGCTATCATCCTTCAGGTATTCTCCTATACGGCTAACATCCTTCGGGTACTCTCCCATACGGCTGTTATCATCCTTCGGGTACTCTCCTATACGGCTGCTATCATCCTTCGGGTACTCTCCAATACGGCTGCTATCATCCTTCGGGTACTCTCCTATACGGCTGCTATCATCCTTCAGGTACTCTCTATACGGCTATCATCCTTCAGGTACTCACCTATACGGCTACTATCATCCTTCGAGTATTACGCAGGCCAATACTACCCACGGGATCTCTCATTTGGATTTAGGTACAAATATAAAATATGAGGTCAAAGGTCAATTTAGGGTACCTGAGGTAGGAGATTATCACTCTCATGAGGAGGAGTTGTCGTCCTTGAAGGAGATACCACCAGGTACTTGAGGTGAAATTACCTCGTTAGTAGGTTTATTACTGTCACATTAACATAATCATGGAATGAAGCCACATTGCTCAAGAAGCTGAGACAATTACTTGGTTGTCATTGATACCTCAAGTTGACGCTTCACAAGTGTAAGAGGAGCGTTATGGAGCATACCACCTAACATCTTCCGTATGGATGTCAACACAACGCCAGCGTTAATGTCAACACAACGCCAGCGTTAATGTCAACACAACAAGAGCGAGGATGTCAACACAACACCAGCGAGGATGTCAACACAACACCAGCGTGGATGTCTACACCAGAGTGGATGTCAACACAACACCAGCGATGTCTACACCGGCGTGGATGTCAACACAACATCAGCGTGGATGTCAACACAACACCAGCGATGTCTACACCGGCGTGGATGTCTACACCAGAGAGGATGTCAACACAACACCAGCGATGTCTACACCGGCGTGGATGTCAACACAACATCAGCGTGGATGTCAACACAACACCGGCGTGGATGTCAACACAACTCCATCGTGGATGTCAACACAACACCAGCGTGAATGTCAACACAACACCAGCGAGGATGTCAACATAACACCAGCGAGGATGTCAACATAACACCAGCGAGGATGTCAACACAACACCAGCGAGGATGTCAACACAACACCAGCGAAGATGCCAACACAACACCAGCTTGGATGTCAACACAACACCAGCGTGGAAGTGAACACAACACCGGTGTGGATGTCAACACAACACCAGCGTGGATGTCAACACAACACCAGCGTGGATGTCAACACAACACCAGCGTGTATGTCAACACAACACCAGCGTGTATGTCAACACAACACCAGCGTGGATGTCAACACAACACCAGCGTGGATGTCAACACAACACCAGCGTGGATATCAACACAACACCAGCGTGGATGTCAACACAACACAGGCGTGGATGTCAAAACAACAGAGTGGATGTCAAACACAACACCTGTGTGGATGTCAACACAACACCAGCGTGGATGTCAACACAACACCAGCGTGGATGTCAACACAACACCAGCGTGGATGTCAGCACAACACCAGCGTGGATATCAACACAACACCAGCGTGGATATCAACACAACACCAGCGTGGATGTCAATACAACACCAGCGTGGATGTCAACACAACACCAGCGTGGATATCAACACAACACCAGCGTGGATGTCAACACAACACCAGCGTGGATGTCAACACAACACCAGCGTGGATATCAACACAACACCAGCGTGGATATCAACACAACACCAGCGTGGATGTCAATACAACCTGCCTCTTTCACCATTCTGCCAAAAACTTCCGGCATGAAGGACTTACAACACAGGTTGTCAAAGCAATTAACAGAAATTCACTGCCGCTTGTAAATAAGAAAGAATGCTGTATTTTCAAAAGCATATATTTAAAAATACTAAAGAACCGAGTAAAGGAAAAACAATTACAAATCCATATTAGGGCAGTGGAAAGTACACCAACATCTGTCAATGAACGGTAAATGAATTGCAATATCACACAATTCCTGGCAGTGTGCTGAGAAAATTTCATCAATCATGCTGGGAAGCGAAGTACGTATTTGATGCATTACTCTGGTGAGCTAAACACTAGGTATTAAAGCAAGCCTCACACCGCAGTGGAAAACCGTGTTCTCAATCACACGCTATTTAAGAGGAAGCTTGCGTCAGCTCCCGGCACAGCATACCGGGGAAACATTCCATCAATTCAGGTCATTTCTCCTCCAGTTTACTGGGACAGCCAACCCGTGGAGCTCAGCAAGGACACGGGCACACACACACACACACACACACACAGACACACACAAACAGACACACATACACATCGATGAGAACAATTAAACAAAGAATCAGGTTTCCCGATAACCAGCGACGAAATTAATAAATTCCCCACAATAAACTTTTGTTGAAATTTTTGTAAGCCTAGCAGCCCCTGGCCACACTATGTCCTCTGCTCAGATCACATAAACACAGCAAATAAATGATGTATTTTTATGTAGATCAATGCTAAATAATGGAAATGTGTGGAATTTATATTTGACCCCATCCACACTCTGCTCACCCTTCCTCCATCTCCACAATTATGCACCACAGCGAGTTTAGCGCTTAGTTATAATTATAATAATATCCACCACACCGCTCCTCCACCTCCCTTTGCATCCCGTGAAGCATTAGTGGAACGTTAAGTTCACGTGTGCCTAGGGTGAGAGAATTTGACGCTCGATGTTCTGCATATCACTGTTGTAATGCGTGGTTATTTGAGTTACTGTCACCTTCCTATCAGTTTGAAGAAGTCTGTCCATTCTCCTCTGACCTCTCTAATTATCAAGGTGTTTTTTTTTCCCACAAAACTGCCGTTCACTGGGTGTTTCGAGTTTTTCACACCATTTTCTGCCAACTCTCGAGACTGTGCGCGAAAATCCCAGGAGATTAGCAGTTTCTAAGATACTCAGACCATTTCGTCTATCACCAACAATCATTTCACGGTCAAAGTCACTTGGATCACATTTCTTCCCCATTCCGAAGTTCGCCCTGAACATCTGAACCTCCTACATGCTTTTAGGCATTAAGGTGCTGACGCGTGACTGATTGATTAGATATTTGCATTAGCGAGCAGGTGCATGGGTGTACCTAATAGTGGCCATTGAGAAAGAGAAAGAGAGAGAGAGAGTTTTCATGCTAGAATGTTCTCCACGAAGAGGTCATTGGTGCGACAACAACCTGAAACTAAACAAATACATATATATGTAAGGATCACATATTTAGGTCAGTAAACAACAATGGGTACTCAGCCTGACACATACACATCAGGCAAGGCAATAAATAAAGTAACAATTACACAGAGAACGTGGACGAGGACGCTGCCTAATACAACGAGGCCATCAAGGCCCTGCTGGACCGACTTATTGTACCGCACGATTGCACGGTGTTACAGTTGTGGCACAACTAACAGCGTCACATTTCATAAATAACCCCCCCCCCACACACACACACTGCAGAAGAAACTTTTTTTTTTACGACGTTTCGGTTCGTCGTGAACGACTATCATGTTACATAACTAGATAATGGTCTAAGACGAACCGAAGCATCTAGATTGTTTCACCCACGGTACTGTGACTTTTATTCCTCTTTAACAGTATCATAATTAACAATGTCAGTGTCACAACTAAAAGTGGTAGTATCATACCTAAAAGTGTCACAATTTACCTGTGCCAAAGCTCAGGTGCCACAACTCAAACATTGTATTACGACTCACACGATACCAAAATTTAACACGTAACAATTCTCGCTTCCGAGACGAGCTTCTCATGGACTCACAAAGACCAGTTGAAAGAATAATAAGTGAGTGTAGCGTAATAAGAGCAGCTGTGGAGTGAAAGCAACCATGGAGAACAACCATGGAGTGAGAGCAGCTGTGGAGTGAGAGCAGCCATGGAGTGAGAGCAGGTAGCGCGCTAGAGAGAGGAGAGTCTGCTTCATATTACATTAGAGAGAGAGAGTGGAGCCAGGGATGTTACACATGCAAATTGTTCCTCATCCCTCCTTCCCTCCCTCCCTCAGTCTGTCCAATCCACTCATACCAACACTCGCATCCGGCTGCCCACCACTCATACCCATACTAACATCTGGCTACCCACTACTCATACCCACACTAGCATCCGGTTGTCAAACAGTCACTTCTGAGGAGACTTCGGGAACTCAATCAAACAACAATAGAAGAAAGGAATATCAGACAGGACATAATCAGGGCACAAAATAATACTCAGGAGACTACATAGAATGGACAGAAACAAGAAGGTTGAGATACGAAGAGGAGGAGCAAGGGAACCTTGCTGGCAGCCACAGGACCACTTTATCAGTCTAAAGAGTAAGTGGAACGAACTAGGCGAAGAGGAGCTAAACCATATACAGCTTCAAGAGGAAGTGAGATCGGGTCCTGATGACCAAGAATTAGTAAAACCGGTCGATAGTATGGAGGCCAGGAGTTATAGCTCGACCTTTGTAAACAAAACTAGATCAGAAGTAGGTGAGAGTACCCACAAACTCGTAAGAACATACTAGGCAGGTCATCCTCGCCCCTCACCACCAGCCATTGTTTTACTTACATATGAAGTATCACCAAAATAGGATCACTTACGCTCACCATCATACGCGACGCCTCTTTCCCTCTTGCCCTCAAGTGTGCTTGCGTAAACACAGCCACAAAGTCAACACTTATCACATAATCAAAGTTTCAGATACGCACATGTACGCATACACGCGCTCGCGAGTACACACGCACGCACACACACATACATACACACACACACACATATACATACACACACACAGTCGACCCCCTGCAACCACACATAGGTGAGATGAGCCATAGTGATATAAGAAAGTATTTCTTTAGGATTAATGTGGTTGAAGTGGAATGATTTAGATGAGGTAGTGTGGACGCAGACTCGATAAACAACTTCAAGAGAAGATATAAGGCCCAAGAGACCAGAAGTCAGTTATGCCAATCAAAGTATAGTCTAGGCGAGGCCAAGAGCACGCGCACGCACACACACGCGCACACACACACACACACACACACACAAACCGATTTTACTGCGTAATTATCATGTTCATATCACATCGAACAATGTTACTACAATACACCACGTTCAATCTTACGATATCGCAATTACTCCATTACAATAACCCAATCACACCCAACTGAACTACAACCTTCCAACCACAACACAATATCCCCAATCATCAATCACATCACAACTACACTAACAAAACACTTGCTATCGTACCCAACAAACAGCACACCACTTGCCATCCAAGCACACTATTAACCACACCAACATACCCTCTCATGCCCTCCACCTACATAACCAAGCTAGCAAAATTTTAGCTAACCAGATTATTCCAATTTGGCCCAGCAGAACCAGATCCGCCAGCAATTCCATCTACCGCTGCTTCAACTCAGCCATTATTCAATCCGTTCTATGTAACTTTCACTTTTGGAGAGCTACGAAATATTATTACGAGCAAGATTACGCTCCTTGACTTTGCCGGCAACTTTCCTACACGAGTCGGGAGAAAGTTTCTGACGGCCAGAAAACGACGTCGCATTTTCAGTAGAGTATGATTTACACACACACACACACACACACACACACACACACACACACACACGCACACACACACACACACACACACACACACACACACACACGCACCACACACACACACACACAAAGTTTCCGATTCTGCGTTTCATTTCTGTAAGCGAGAACCCCCACCCTACACACCAACCCATCACCCCAAAAAAATAATTTTTCTGCTCTCCGACTGAATTCGTAATCCAACTTGTGAGGGAGAACAGAATATGCATAAAGACTTGGAGAGCTCCGGGGATAGGAGGGAAAGGGTGGGGGTGATGTGAGGGAGTGGAGGTAGAGAGTGGGGATGAGAGAGGATGGAAGGAGAGGGAGGAGATATGAGGGAAGAGGTAGTGAGGATGATGAGTACTAAAGGATAGGATAAAGTGTACGAGGCTAGGGTGTACGAGGCTAGAGTGTACGAAGCTAGAGTGTACAAGTGCTCTACAATGCGTGGCCACGAAGAAATTAATTTAAAGGTACCCAACAAATGCATACAAAATAATCACAAAAAGGTGACAGCAATAAGTAGAAAAATCACTAAGCTTTCGCGCTAATGCACGTCTTCAAAAATCTAAATCTAAAGATGTCCACCTGAACGACAATACTCAGATGACCTGTATTTTTTTCAAATGTAGTTATCCTTATGTTTGAGTAATTACCTATTTGAGCTAGGGGGAGGAAGGGGTGAAAATGAGCTTGAGCTCTGGTCACGCCTCTTCATTTTCGAGCGACTGACATGGTTGCGCACTGTAACCTTCATTTCTGAACCCCTGTATGGAGTTCATTTCCGATGTAATTGCTTAGCTCAATGTGTGTATGTGAAATGTTACGATATCTGACTTTCTGAATCACATGTTCCTCACCGTAAATACTGTACCAGTCTTCCTAATCTAAGAGGTACAGTATTTGCGTGTCGAAGAGTTACTCTTTTTAACATAAAGCATTCCTTACTGTATTGAACCTAACTACCATTGGCCAACTACGAAAAAAAAAAATCTAGGGATCTCAACTCAACCCAACAACAGGTCATCCACCAGTTAGACATGTAACAACATGCTTTGTTAATTCCAAAACAGTAACTACTGAGATCAGACGTGCCTTCACTGGTTAGGTATGGTAACTTACATGGCTACTAGATCTGTGCTTAAGACGCCAGTCAGTAGACAGCAAGAACGAGCAATTGAGAATACCAAGAGTGAAGATTTCTCTCCCCCTTTCAAGCGGTCAGCCTACTTTACCTTAAAGCAGTTTACGTGTTCGATACTAGTTAGACGACAAGTAGCGAGTTCCAACACCGTTAACGGTAGCGATAAGATACATGTTTTCAATGGACTGTAGACTGTGTGAGCTGGTGGTGTGAGTCCCGCTGAAAGCCAGTGTTATAAGAGTATTTCCACCGCCTGTCACAGTCTACCGTTACAAAGAACTTGTAGAGCCTCATGATGGTGCATACTGAGGACAAGCTAGCCTGCCTGTCAGCATCACACTACCGGAGCAACGTACAGGCTGTCATCTAACAGGTAGACAGGTAGCTAATCACCCTATTCCTCTAGCAGCTACTAAAACTACCAGCACCATTCCAACCACTACCGCCCCCCCTCCTCGCTATCGTTTCTATTACTACCAACACCGCAAACACTACCACAACTACCAGCGGAACCATCAGTGCCACTTGCACCAACACCGCTATCACCACCACCATCAGGCAGCTCTCCTCTCAATAATGGCCACCCACTGTTATAATGATGATTGATTGCTAACTGCGTCCCAAATTAAATACCTCCTGCTGGTATTTGACATGAGTAATTCACTCTGATGTCCTCTATCGTGTTCTGTGTAATAATATAACACATGGTAATTACCTTATATTCAAAAATAATGTAACTAATTTTATTTATATCGTGCAATAATATATCTTTATTCCCTTATATTCTGTAATAATAAATATATATATATATATATATATATATATATATATATATATATATATATATATATAAATTATTGTGTAACATAAATTGATTTTATAATGTAACTAATGATATATACATTGTATAATACTTGAAAAGATTATAAATACGGTTTAAGACTTTATAGCAGACTTGTAAATCCGTCATTTCGCTATAAAATAATTGTAAACGATGTAAATTATTTATTCTTTAATGCCCTCTTTATCCTTTCTCTCTCTCTCTCTCTCTCTCTCTCTCTCTCTCAGAACGGCAGAGTCTTCACACCTCTTCCACTTACATAAAATATTTTTTAACTATACAGTAAGTGTTTTTCTAGAATTATTTAAAACGTGTTAAACTCGTCATAATGAAATAAGGTCACTTAGGAATAGTTAAACCTTCAACTTGCTTAAACCTTCAACTTGCTTAAACCTTCAACTTGCTTAAACCACTAGCAACTTCACAACATTGTTTCACAAGCAACAAAACTATTAAAAGAAAAGTTCTTATATCTACTTCAAGCCACGTGTATTAAACAAGTGACTAATTTTTCTCTATACCCGATTAACATTATATACCCTACCTGAGCATTTAAGTCAATATATTTATTGAGCGATGCTCAATAAATATATTTTTCCCCTGACCTTACGGGCAGGGAAAAAAAGTTCCACTAAGCTCATCCTCGTCGTATAAATACAAAGATGTATCATTGTACGAATTCTGTCGCCTCAGTGGCTCATCAGTTCCGATTTTCACGTTCAACTGCAAAGCCCAGGAAAAAAATAATAATTTGATATTATTATTGTTAATTATAATTATTATTGTTATAGTTGTAAACTCAGGACAACTAATATACGGATAAATGAACAAGAAAATATAGTCAAGAAATAATTTTTTTTTTGCTGGTAGATTAATGATCCGTCAAAAATTATAGGCGAATCGTAAATTGTGAGATTTTAATGTCATTTACAAATATATTTCCAACAATCTTTAGAACAATATCCATATTCAAAATAATCATAATCTCTAGCCATTATCTGCTGTTGACATGGGAATATAATTACATCTAACACAATAAATACAGCTGTAAAAATATTGGAGGCTAAAATATGAGAAAAATTTGAAACATTCGCAACTGCTGATTCATTATAAACTCTTTGTCCTGCCAAATATTTCCGCTAGATGATCGCGCGACTTGACGTCAATTCTCGTTTGAGCGCAAGACCCTGATATCAATTTCCACTATTTGATAGTTTACCCTGGACATCAGTTTTGGGAGTGTGTGTAGTGGGCTTGGTCTAGTTGCACTTACATGTTGCCACTACAGAGTGCACAGATGAACACTTATCCATCATAAATAGACTTTGTAGAAAACGATCACTAAATGTCAATATACCAAATATTGTTTTATATCTATGTTAAAGTCTCAGAAATTGTAATTAAATGAAGAAAGATAATCTTAAAATATGTTCATTAAAAGCTTCATCCAAAACATCATAAGGAGAAGAAGCAACTGAAATTTATAAAAAAAAAAAAAAAACACAGAAGCAAAACTAACGAGTCAACACTTTAAGGCAGCTCCATTAGAAGAAAAAAAATATGTGAATACATTACAGTGTAATCCATGACGCCCCCCCCCCCACACACACTCTGCATTTTGGGCCATGTTACAGAGATGTATGAGGATTCCGTTCCAATCGCAACGCAAAATCCCAATTATTTTGGCATTTCGATTATCCTGCAAATCTCCGAATTAACTTGGATCACAGAACATGATATTAATTCCCAATTAGTTCAACACTTCGATCATACAATCAGTTGATTATTACTTCAACATTTCGCTCATGCTACAGATCCCAAACCATTAAGTGCTGCCTATTGTGAAAACCCAATGACATCGTGTCCAGCACTCCCGATGAACAGACTCCTCTGAAGAAGGAAGTGGTCTCCACAGAGGAGGTAAAGTGAGAGCTTCCAGCTGGCTTAAGGTTTGACGTCGAAGTGTAACCATGTCACCGTTGGCCTGTAACAAATCAAGCTGGTTCACGATTATCTTGCTAAATGAGGGAATTTATGCCTTCCTCTACTAAACTTACGATATGTGAAGTTACAAAATTTTCTTCTGTATTTGCTGGGGCTGCGATAGTGACTCTAGAAGCCGTCTATGGGTTTAATATACACTTCATTCAGACCAAAGTAGGCAATTTTACCTTCTTTTTTTTTTTTGAGGGAGGGGGGGGGCCTAGTACCATGAAGCGAAAGACAATATTCACTAAAAAAATCATACTGCAAATTATGGAGGCAAAGAATCAGTAAAGCCGGTGGATATAACACGAGGCGGGTCCAGGAACTATGACCTCAGCAACACAAATAACTGAGTACACCTGGGCAAATACACCGATCATGTTAGACATGAGGGAACACATGAACTTTCTGTTCTTGTCCAGCGAGAACCCGGCTGACATGCGTAAACTGACATGATTGGCAAACATATATTCCCAGCCAATGGAAATACGGGAGAGAGGGATTGTATTTAGAGGAGCGCATCTCCTTTGTTAGTTTCCGGACCAGATATCCAGAACACGCAGCACAGGATGCGTCAGAGTAATAAATCTTAATTAGATTAAAAGCAGAATGGGAAAGGGAGAGGATGCAATTAAATCTAATCATTGTGTGGATAACTGGTTTACTCTCAAGAAGTTTAACGTATCACCGTATTGATTACCCATGATAATTTTATTGGCTGGGACATCACGCTAGGCTTTAAACACCCCTTCCACTTTCCCCTGAAGCACAACAACGTAAGTCAGCGCACACGGACACGCACACAACACACACACACTCTCTCTCTCTCTCTCTCTCTCTCTCTCTCTCTCTCTCCCTCCAAGACAATGAAACTATGGACATAAGAAAAGACAATGTGAAGAACAAGCTTTTATTGAGACAACGTGTGGCATAGGATTGAGCTTTATCTACTTATAACCTATTTGGAGGGCTTTTATACCCTACCAGACCGGCCTTTGGCCAAATTTACTTGTGGAGTGCTTTTTCAAGTAGGCTGCCGCTGTTAGCTGCCCACTGAAACATACAGCCATCACAGCCTGGTTGATCTGGCACTTGTCGGATATAGTGATCCAGTTTCCTCTTGAAGACTTCTTTCTACACTTGTTCCTACACAGTTTCTGTTATCTGCAGGTAAGAAGGTGCCCCTGCTTTTCAGCGGGTTTATTTTACACGTCCTCCCATATATCTCACTCTACTGGAGTCATGATTCGATAAACTAGACTCTGAGCGAAATGTTGCAGTAAAAGATTTTTTGTGTACACTGTGCCTGTATACCCATACCTGTATATCCACAATGAAGCAAGCTTACCCCTCGACTTCCACTCCCCCTGTAGCTACGAAAGTTTACGCCATTTACCGATTATCTTCCATTCCTGTCCATGTAAACTCTTCCATTTGCACCCAATACTCCATTCCCCAATACGAAGCAGGAAAACTCTCACAGAATTTTCCGACAAACAACATTTAAGGAAATCCCTCTTCCAGATCAGACCAGTCTTTACCTGATCACTCACATTCTCTCTCTCTCTCTTCCACACACACACACACACACACACACACACACACAAAGAACTCTGAACACAACTCATTGTATGATAGTGTGTTCTTACTCTTGATTCCATGGAGAGAAATGAAGGACGAATTAATTTTTAATGATTTACGAGTTCACGAGGAGCAACCAGAGATGGATTTCCTCTAATGATTTCTGAATTTGCAGGAAGAAAGAACGGACGATTTTTTTTTTTTGCCATTTACGAGGTCGCAGCGACGAGGAACAAAAGACGAATCTCTTGACGATTTACGAGTTCGTGAGGAAGATCATAGGACAAGTTATTGGCTTCTGTGGCAACGAGTTCGCCCAGAGAATTTTTACTCTTCACCTGGCAAAATATTGGAAACTGAGGTGTCGATTTACTTTAAAAGGAATTCCACGCATATCCAGTGAACTGGGTGGTTCAAAGGGCCTGACAAATAACAGGTTAAAAAAATATATATCAGTAATGAGAATTTCTGAGGGGTCACTAGGTTTATTTTTGAGACATATCTTAACGACTGATACTGACTTGTAATAAACCTGAAAATGAATACAGATCAGAAATAATGTAAATCATTAAAACATAAGGTGCTGTTGTGTTTGACATCAGGGTAACGTGAAGGACGGTACTGACGTCGATCCTTTTCACAATAAGAATTTTTAAATATATTGAAAGCAATTTCCACATTAAATGAAGAAATAAATTTATTCTGGCCAGTATGCTATTTCTACCGACTGCTGGGACAGTGTAGAAGTTTTCAAGAGGAAACTGGACAAGTATCTTCACCAGGTGCCAGATAAACCAAGCTGTGATGGATATTTGGGTCAGCAAGCCGCCAGCAGCAACAACCTGGTTGAGCAGGCAAGCACCAGACGAGCCTGGCCCATGGCCGGGCTCCGGGAGTAGAAAAACTTTCTGAACTCATCGAAGGTATATAATTCGGACATGTCTCATGACGAAGTCTTGAGCACGATTACAACAAATTATTCGAGCCTATGTGAGTCTACAAATTAATATGTAAGTACTGCTTTAAAATACATATTATATACTGTACTTCTCACAGTCATTATCTTCACTACTAACCATGTTATTATTGCTTAGTAATCTGACAGCAAAAAAATAAGCCACATTGTAAGCCAAGAACATGAACGTAGAACGGATGCTCAAGTCTAGTGTTAAAATCTCGTTAGTAACAGATATGTCGAAGAGCACAGACGTGGCACGGCTGCGACTCAGCTTTGTAACTGTGGCACAGACGTGGCACGGCTGCGACTGCGCTTTGTAACTGTGGCACAGACGTGGCAGGGCTGCGACTCAGCTTTGTAACTGTGGCACACACGTGACTGGTCTGTGGCAGATTCGTTGTAAAGGCAGAAGTGGTGTGGCATGGCTGCATCAGACGGTGTTATAATTTAAGGGAAAAAAAAACCGGGGTTTAAGTTGGAGTGACAGCGTCAATAAACCAGTGACGGGCAACCAACAGCAGGAGGCAAAACTGACCGTTCCTATCCTTGTGAACTCTAGCTAAAGAATGAGAGAGTTGAACTTTAACCTTTGCAGTGCATAGTGGATACATCACAGGAAGGTCGCCGTAATACGAAAAAAGAAAAAATGACGTTCTTGACTAAAGCACATTTTTGTTACAGATCATGTAGCTCTCTCCAGCCTTGTTCCTCTGTCATATTATACTGTTGCTGCATTATCAAGCGTGCAGATTTTCTTGAACCCTCCTGTACGTGTTAACGTTAACTTCTCTTGCTGTTTCTCTTGTACTCCTGGCCACTTTAAAGCTGATATTCGTTTTTAACTCTGACTCTGCAATATAGTGTGGACAAATAAGCCCTGGTCATAGCCTGTCGTATAAATACAAAAATTGGCCATGGTCTATAAACAACATAGTAGTCATTTTTTTTACAAATATTTCATTTATTCACTATTTTTATTATTATTATTATTATTGTCGGTTAGGTTAACTCCAAAGGCATGGTCAGGAGCTGTATCGATCGCCAAGCACACGCCTCAGTGAACAAACGTGCACTCACGCAAACATGCAAGAACGTAAATACAATCCACACATACACACATACACACACACACACACACACACACACTCATTATCTATGGGCCACATCCAACAGCTCATTAAAATATTACGCACCATTTGCCTATCATTTACGACACAGCCATACGTTTGCTAATAGCATTCATTTTTGTAATTCAAATGTGACATGAAATAATGGGAGATAAAATATTTTTTCCAATTATATCCATCCCCTACTCGCTGTCATATCTTATCTTCGTAATAAATCCCCAACACAGGAAGCGC
Source organism: Cherax destructor (assembly GCA_009830355.1). Classification (NCBI taxonomy): domain Eukaryota; kingdom Metazoa; phylum Arthropoda; class Malacostraca; order Decapoda; family Parastacidae; genus Cherax; species Cherax destructor. The sequence goes on from WNWK01000449.1 coordinate 253,188, forward strand.
CCTGTGCTTCCTATGTTCGTGTTTGCTTGGACCTCCTCCTCTTTTCTGCAACATTGCAAGCTCCTGATGTGTTGATTGTAACACGAAAGGCCTAGAAGTACCATTCAACTCCCCCCGTGGTTGTCTTATATATATATATATATATATATATATATATATATATATATATATATATATATATATATATCTCGTGTCGAATAGGTAAAACTGGTCATTTAGCAAGAACTCATGTAAATTTAAATCCTTTCTAAAATTTTCTCTTATATGTTTAAAGATATATTTTTTCATTAAAGTTATGTAAAAATTAATAATTTTGTACCAAAAGAACCTTAGAAAACTTACCTAGCCTTATTACAACAAGCGCAATTTCATTTAGCCTAATCCAATTAAATATATTTTAGATAAGTTTACAATAATTTAATAATAAACAAACACAATGAAATATATTTTTTTCGTAAGGTTCAGAATGATTTTTGCGAAATTATTGCATACACAAATTTTCGCTTGCCTTATTCGGCAAGAAGAGCGTTGCTATTTAAGCCAAAATAGCAAGTTTTACCTATTCGGAACGACATATATATATATATACACACACACACACACACATCCAGTTCTTCAGTCCGTCATCGACCATGACGCCACAACTATGAGAAAGGTTACTACTTAATATATAGATGCCATTCTGATTCACACACGGCAAAGAATAAACAAATTGACAGCGGTAGTAAAGAAAATGTACTATTATCAAGTTGTTCCCACAGCTATAACTGTACAGTAAGGCAATGAAAGAGATTAATTTCCCTGACATACCTGTATGTTAGTGCCACCTAAGCTATCTAAATTACCTGTGTCTCACTCTAGTGCCATGGGTGCTTTAAATTACCAGTATCTCACTAGTGCCACAAGTGTGAATATAATCAACACTGAACAAACGCTAAAGAAATCCGTTTTAAACAATAGGGATATTAAATAATACGCTAATTTATGTTGCACCATGTGAACCAAGCCAAGAATTAAGGTTCACCAACAGAGTAAACAAAGCAATGATTTTTCCGTTAATTAATATTTATTATATTAATATGATCTTTCGTACTCAAGGTAACACTCGGGGTAATTGTACCAGATATATTTATTAATAGAAACTGAATATGAAAGGAATAACATGGAAAACACTATAATAACTGCTCTAAACAACTTTAGTCTCAAGTGAAAGATCTTATCAATTATAATACATTTGACATCGTTTACGATCAAAAACAATACCTGTTAATTATAAATGTATTTACAAATACTGTTCTGTAGTCCATTAACACATGTACGTAGCTAAGCAACATAAAGTATATGAATGTGAAGCAGTAAACAATATTTAGACCTTAATAAAGAACTATTTTAATAATGATCTCTTACAGGCTATTAGGGCCTAGTCATAAACAAGTAATAAAGTAATGTATGAAGTTCAATACATGGTTACCAATTACTCTTGATGAATTGACTAGTTACATTCAGACCCCAGCAATTATATTATCTGTTACGTGCCCCAAGCACCAGCCACAAGGCCCCACCCCCACCCTCTGAACACCACAAGCAACCTGGAGTACACAGGCAAAAGGGTGGGAAAACTCACTGATCGTATTCACAAATGCAAGTCCCCGAGGTGATTATAATAATTCCAGTCTCATCGATGAAGGAAAAGATGGGGACGGGACGGGATGGGAAAAGGGGAGGGTTAAGGAAAGGAATTAATAAAATCAAATTAGGGAGCCAACTTAGAGAGGAATTTTTGCCTTGTAACACTCTTCATGTCGAGTTGGGGAGTTAAAATGAGCTAATTATCTATTTGCCAGTTGTGTTCGACTGAGAGAGGAAATAATGATGACAGACGGAGGGGTGGGGAAGGGAAGGATGCTAATTGGGATGAGGCACACAATGGAGGAAGAGGTAAGAGGATGGTGGACCTCTGAGTGTGTGGAGGAAGTGGAAACGGGAGGAGAGAAAAGAAAATTAGCGAAGCTCAAGGAGAAGGGGTAGGAAGAAGAAGAGCAGTTAACATGGGAAGACTGAATAATGATAGACAATATAATGGAACAGGTGTGTGTACTAGGAAGGGATGATGATGATGGGGAGAGAAGATGCACTGAGAGAAAATAATAATGCATTGGGAAAGTACTAAGGGATGAAAGGAAGGAAAATGAAAAAGATGAAGGAAGAAATTGTAGGGTGATGAGATGTATGTGCAAAAGGGAAGGGTTAAAGTTCCTTGAGTTACATCTTCCAAGGGATGTAAATTGTCTTCATTTTATGAAACTGACTTCTGCTTGCTTAGAGAACAATAAAATATGGTGTGAACGTTTACTATAAATATATTTTGAGAAAAAGGAATGGAAAGAGAAAGTGGGACATATAAAATATCCTCCCGTTCTCCTATTCAGTTTTAAATAATTTATTTGCTAAATATTCCCCATAAAAGCTTAAAAGATGCCATAAATAATAAAATATTTTTAAAAGCTACTAAAAGTGAGAGGGAAGTAATTCAGTAACAACAGAATGCTAGGCTAAGTTAATGTTGTGATTAGTTTTTAACATTCTTGACTAGAAAACTCACAAATTAATTTATGAAATATATAGAAAGCCATAAACATTTAGAACCATAATTGTTTGTAAATTTGAATTTTCCTAATATTTAGGATCATTAGTTTACAATCTATACATTATACATTTTTCCTTATAACCACCGTCGTTACCACATTTCACTTTACACCAACACTTGAAACAAATAAATAGTTAATTTCTAACCCGATCGTACACAATCTATGTTGACCACGACAACACTGTCTTAAAACATGAATTACATCAACCTCTGGCACGATATTATAAACCAACAGAAATGACTACTTGAGACGTGGCAATATTGAAAAGAACATGTTACCCAAGAAGGCTGTATCTTTCATATTTATACTGCATGTGTGATTTGATTATAGAACAAATCCCATAAATACGCCAGTCTGACCATCACAGATACATATATATTTTCAGAGAGAGCAGCTGTATGTGTATCCCACAATGTGTGAGGGGAAACTCTATAATTTGAGGGAACAACATGTTTGTTGGCAAACACGACACAAACACCCTCCAAGAGATTCTCATACCCACACGCTCCAAGTCATGCTCATGCAAACAGAAGCTATGAAAGTAGTTCTAGTGATGCGCTTGCATTTCATTTATTCATTCTTTAACATCACGATTTTATTCTTCCCTTTCCTCCATCCCATCTATTTCATCTATTTCTCTAGTTTGTGAACAAACCCAAAGTAATCTAATCCACTCGCTCCCCTCATTCACTCCTCCAGATTCACATCCATCCGTTCTTCCTTCTTCTCTTTCTCATCTTGCATCTCCTAACTCTCCTCTCCCCAGCTCCTTCACCGGATCACCTGCAGAGGCGGCGGGTTGGGGAGATATCCTCAACAGGATACACAACTTCAAGTGGTTTCGTTTTTCAATGGAATAAGAAATGTCTCTAGGGAAGACTCTGGGAGACGCTGCTGAGACCCGCTAAATGCTGAGAAACTATCCCACAGATTGTCACCTCACAAAACATAGTGGAATGATTTCTCTGGGGAATCATATTCAACACGTGGCGATGGAAGTTGTATGGAACCCATAATCAATACTCACTACAGGAAGAGTGAGGTAGAACGATGACAAATTCTGAAAGGGCACGCGCTTTCTCCCGCTGTGACTCAATGTGTCTTAGGTAAATAGTTATAATTTAGGATTGTTTTATGATCGAGGCTTTCCATTACAAGATGTCATCGGTAAAACTATCCACACACATACAAATATTAAGCGCAGTCAGGACAGAGAAGGCCTTGCACCCATCACCAGCCTGGTGTAATAAGCGAGTGCCTGCGCACCACAAGCCTCACTTTAGGAAACAATAAACATAATGAACGCTACAATATCAAGTCAGGTTCGCAACATAAAGTCACACTTCAACACGTTCGAATGGTAAACAAGATAAGTTAACAAACAGCGGAAAATACGATGCAAAATATGATTAAAAAAACGCATTAATATCCGTTCATCAAATATAACAGACTATCTACTACAACTTAAGATAGTAAAAGACGGTGTTGTTAACACAGACGTAACATTGCAACACGGCTCAGGCAGCAATAAAAATAAACAGCATCCCCCGCAGACGTCCTTCAGTAATAACCAACATCCACCCAGGCTGCACGTCCGGGCTGGTTCTCCTTTCCTCTCTGGGTGTTCAACAAGATCCTACCATCGCGCTCTTTCGCATAAGACAACATCAGCTACATAAGGCCATCCACATATCCTTCGTTATCTTACTAATTCTCTCCAGTTACCTATAAGAACCTCTTGAGAAAAGAGGCCATCGGATCATAGAACTGTGTCCATTAGTATGTTTTCCTTATCGTCCTCGTGATAACTACACTACGCGCTTACTTTACTTCTACTAGTGTATAGATCTCTTGCACTTCTTAGCATTTCTACAAATTTCACCGATACATCGCGCTTACTACCTTACACATTTATTGGATGTAAACATAAGATAGCCTATCCTTTGTTTATTTCTAGGAATATAGCAATCTTTCACAAACATTTACCCCAACATTATTTTTCACCGCCACTGTCACAACATTACTCATCACCAACACAACCAAAGCAAAACTACTGATCACCACATCTACCATAACACTACCCATCCCCACCACAACATAATTATCATCACATTACACACCACCAACACCAGCACCACAACACTCACACCTTGATACCGTCGTCAAGGACACTTACTACACACGAGAGGACACCGGGACGGGTGTAGGACATCGAAGTCTTAATTAAAGTAGGAGGGAGCTGGAGACGCGGCCGCACCAGTTATATACTGGGTAATAAAAGCACCAACAGTGGCGGTTCGTAAGCTCTGGAATTAGATTTCCCGAGCCCAAAGGCACATTTAATATAGTAACTGGATAGATGTTCAATAGAGAGAAATGAAGGGGGAGGAAGTGACTTACAGGAGGGAGGGAGGGAGGGACTGAGAGGGAGAGAGAGAGGCTCCTGATTCATATTTATCAAACGACTAATATATTTTTGATTTGCAGTTCTGTAGCTTTAAAGCTACAAAACTGCCTTATAAAACAGTTTTTTAAACAATGTTTTAACAAATAACCGAAGATACAAAACTGGAATATAAAAAAAACCGTGAGTGAGGCTACAAAATTGCATTATATGTTCCTAGCATTACTTCAATACTAAATACTAAGACTTGTATATCATTACATTAATGTCTAAGAAAGCAGACGCTGACAACATTATAACGCAGCAGAGCTCAATATCACATCGATCTAATGCCCCATAACGTCCAGTAACACTGACGTAATGCCCGGAGGGCGACACTACCTTGACAGTTGACCTCGGTGTTATGGTCATGTCATACAAGCAGGGATGACACCATTACCCGCTGACAGGGAGCTGGACACGCATAAGTGCCCATGGAGGATGGGAAATTACACAGGTGGACACTCTGGGTGTTCTACATTGGATAGGACAGGAAAATAATTCCGGGAGACGGGAATGTGTGGGGGAAAAGGGAGAAGGAGAGCATGTGTGGGTGAGGGGGGGGTGAGTTCAGGGAAAAGGAGAGTGTGTGTGGGGGAGGAGGTGGAAGAGGATGAAGGGATCCCTGTAGTATACATCAAGCACATCATGAAAGGATATGCTGAGACCACCTGAGTCACAGCGTCCACCAACAGTGTCGTCCCTGAGCTTCTCTCTACATGCCGCGATTCCCCTGACGCTACAAACATTTTCCAGCAGTTTTACGCTCGATTCACGCCTCTCAACAAGGGCAGAGAGCCACGTTTTGCAGCAGCTTGCCCTTACCCTCCACCTGCCTCGATCCACACACACACAAACATATGCAAAAGACCAAGTGGTAAGACTGAAAAATGAAGGAGTGGTTCTAATGGAGAATGATATGGAAGTGTGTTTGGACCTTGAAAAGTTGAGATAGGTATTTACAAATGAACAGATTGATCAACAAACTCAAGAAAACAGACATGAATAATAGGGAAAGTGCTCAAGAAAGTCAAGGACTACCTGAAATAAGTAAATGAATAGTAAGAGAGGAGGCTGCACAATATCAGAGTAAAGCTAGTGAGGTACTAGAAGGTTTGGAATTGGTACCTCTATTGTTGTAAATACTTTTGGAATGATCTCCCGAATCGAGTGAAACTCACGTGAATCTGGATATTGATGGGAAGAGGGATTAAAATAAATCGGAAGAATAAACATACTCTAGGGCTAAAAGGCGCAAAACACGCTTTTATTTTGACAGTGTTTCTTTCTTTGCAGAGCTTCCAAGCTTTAGTGTGACGTTGATAAAATATTGTCACAATAAAATCTTGCTCTACACCCGTCTTTTTTTTTCAATACTTTCGGCAGTACGGCGTTGTATTCACAATGTATGGCGACCTGGAGAGCCTGACGAAAAGATACCCAGAGACATGCTTCTGAAGCCCATCCCGAACCATGTTCGAGAAGCCTAGATCTATCACACTTACTGTTGATAGTCAGGACTTTGCCATAATTTAATGTAACCATCACAGTATAATGGCAGGTTCATGATTTACACACGCTTGACCTCGGGTATCAACACAAACATTTCTTGATATACATTATATATATATATATAATATATATATATATATATATATATATATATATATATATATATATATATATATATATATATATATATATTATGTAAATTTAATTGATTAGGTAAACACGGCAAATTTTTGCAAGAACTCATCTAAAATTAAAGTCTTTCTAAAATTTTCTCTTATACGTTTAAAGATATATTTTTTTCATTTATGTTAATGTAAAATTTATAATTTTGTACCAAGGAAACTTTGAAAACCTACCTAACCTTGTTAACAAGCAACTTTAATTTAGCCTAACCCAACTAAATATATTTTAGATACGTTAACATTAATTTAATAATAAACAACACATGAAATTTTTTTTCGTTATGTTCAGAATGATTTTGGCGAAATTATTGGATACACAAATTTTCACTTGTCTTATATGCAAGGTGAGCGTTGCTATTTAAGCCAAAATCGCAAGTTTTACCTAATCGGTTACGACATATATATATATATATATATATATATATATATATATATATATATATATATATATATATACATAATATGTCCAGCAAATCGACCTACAAATCTGTATCAGAATAACCAGTACTTTACCAGGAGGTAGACCGTGGTAAAGTACTGGTTACTCTGAAGTTGAGGTTCGAGTCGCTTGATAAGACAATGTTTGTAAATAATTTCCCTGTTTCGATTGTTTAATATATATATATATATATATATATATATATATATATATATATATATATATAGTGTTTATTATTATTCAATGGTAAATTCTTTTCTAAAGAATGTCTTCTTACGATTGAAGGAATTAGTTTGAAATTCAAATTGCGCTTTTTTTATAATAATTCTATAAGTTTTCTAAATTCTTTGGTAAACAATTAAATTATTTTTAATTAACCTAAATGAAAAGATATATATGTATAGACGTATAAGAGAAAATTTTAGAAAGGACTTTATTTTAAAAGAGTTCATGCTAATTGACCAATTTTACCTATTAGGCGCAAACACACACACAATATATATATATATATATATATATATATATATATATATATATATATATATATATATGCAAGACAACCACTATGAAAAAATAGAGGAATTCCAAGCGCTTTCGTGACTATTCACATTATCAAGGAACTATAAAAGGAAACATGACAAGAGGACTTATATAAGAGGCAAGACTACACCTCACAGTCACATCACACTAACAAAGACTACACCTCACAGTAGCGTAACATCGCACGACTCTGTGAAGAGGAAAATAAGAAAGGACCTAAAACTCTTCCCAAGAATTAAGATTAGTCCAATTTATCATTAAATTCTTCCCAAATTTTATTAATTATAAAAGAATCCAATTTATATAAACCAAAAGAAATATTCATATTATTTTCAAAACTGCTTTTAATGAAACATGATTCTATTATATTCCTCTCAACCATGGACTTGCTTGATACAACCTTCTCAGCATTTTGAAAATCAATTGGATGGTTAAAATCTCTCACATGAATAAATAGAGCATTAGAATCTTGTCCAGTTCTAATGCTATATTTATGTTGTTTTAATCTTAGTTCAAGACTTTTACCAGTTTGACCATAATAAACTTTATCGCATATTTTACAGGGAATCTTATAGACACATCCGTCAGCATTTTGGGGGGAATTTTTTATCAAGTCTTTTTACTGTATCAAGATTTTTAAATACAACTTTGATATTAAAATTCTTAAGAAAGGAAGGCATATCAACCAAGTTTTCATGGTAAGGAGAACCAACATATTTTTGGTTGAATAAGGTTGGTTGTCCCTTTTGGGATTGTAAAAAGTATTCCTAGCTATTTTAAAAGATTTATCAATTATGTTTCTAGGGTATTTTAAATCATTAGCTATTTCATAAATTTTAGAGATTTCTTCATCTATGAACTCTGGACTACAAATACGTAAAGCTCTCAAAAACATTGGAGAAAAAACCGACACTTTAACTCTATCTTGATGTGAAGAGTAATAGTGTACATAGGAACAATTATTTGTAGGTTTTCTGTAAATTTTAAATTTAAAATCAATGTTACCCTTAATAATAAAAACATCTAGGAAGGGCAATGAGTTATTTACTTCGAATTCAACAGTAAAATTTATAGAATGAGCTAAGCTATTTAATTTAACAAGGAAATGGTTTATGTCTACATTCTTAGGCATAAGGCACAAAATATCATCAACATATCTATACCACTTAGCTCTATTGGGAAGGATAGTGTTAAGCAATCTTGTTTCGAAAAATTCCATATATAAGTTACTAAGAACAGGTGAAAGAGGATTGCCCATTGCCAAACCAAACTTCTGTGTGTAAAACTCATCATTAAATACAAATTTTGCATCAACAATACAAAGTTTAATAAGTTTAATGATAGTAGGAACTGACAATGGTAAATCATAATTTACCAGTTCTTCAGATAAGAAACTTAGTAAATCATCAACTGGAACTTTTGTAAACAAGGAGGTAACATCAAAACTAACCATATTGAAATCATTTAAATCAGTCAAGGTGCTTAATTTATCAACTAAATCTAAGTTGTTTTTAACATTAAAATTAGAAATTTTTCCAACAATTGGGCTCAAAATATCAAAAAGCCATTTAGAAAGTTTATAAGAAACTGAACCTATAGAGCTAATAATTGGTCTAACAGGATTACCAGGTTTGTGTGTTTTTATTAATCCATACATATAAGGTAAAGATGGATTAGTAGAAGTAAATTTTTAATTAATTCATCTTTGCCCTTCAATAGATGTTTTATTGTTTTATTGAAATTGCTGTTAACAGTTTCTAAGGGATTCTTTCTAAGTTTAGAATAGGTTTCAAAATCATCTAGGAGGTTATTCATTTTATCTTGGTAATCGGTTTCTTTCATAATTACAATTGCATTTATTTTATCTGCTTTAGTAAGACGCAAATTTTTATTATTCAAAAGTGAATCATAAGACTTAAAAATCTTTGAGGGCAATTGGGAATATTTTGTTTTAACATTGAGCTATATACCATCCCCTTACTAATATTAATTTCATCAGCGGATAAATCAGAGGATTTTTCTAAATTACAAAAGGCTTTTGCAATTTCAACATTATTAAGTTTTTGAAGTTGCAAAACTTAAACCGAAACCAAGAGCAGCAGTTGTATTTTTATCTAATATTTCATCTGATAAGTTAATTACAAAATTGTTATTAGCGTGCTTTGTCCAATCACTATTTTCAATTAAATTATCTAATTTTCTTTGTAGTTTGTTTTTGAGATTATTACAAATTCTTCTGAGTTTATTATAGCAATGATCCAACATACTATGTTGCCATTCTGATGGAATAGCTTGATAAAAGGAGTATTTTTGTTTCTCAATATTTTGAATGCTTCTTTCTCCTGTATTTTAGTAATTTCAATATGTTTCTGAAGAATAATTCTCATAAAATCATCAAAAGGACGATCTCTCATGTCAAGGAGTCTATTTGGTAAAAGAGATTTAGGCAAAACTTGTTCATTCAAACAGTCTTTTAAAAAATAAGTCGAATTTTAAGCTTATGTGACTTGATCAGTGCAGAAGAAAATGGGAAACAAAAGAAATATGATTAGGAAAGCTTACCGAGAACATTGTGAAGAGTCGTGTGGTATCCATTGATGCAAAAGATCACAGTAATCAGGTGATATCAAAATATGCAAGACAACCACTATGAAAAAATAGAGGAATTCCAAGCGCTTTCGTGACTATCACATTATCAAGGAACTATAAAAGGAAACATGACAAGAGGACTTATATAAGGGGCAGACTACACCTCACAGTCACATCACACTAACAAAGACTACACCTAAATGCGTTCTCACTTTGGAACAGAAAGATGAAAGAATTAAGTGTCTTTATCTTTAATTCTTAAAATTACCTTATTACGTATCTATTTCATCAATGGATCACACACACGACTTTCTAATACAATCTCACAAGGGGTTTGAAAATCATACTTGGTTTGATAAAATGTTCTTTTTCCTAATCATATTTCTTTTGTTTCCCATTTTTCTTCTGCACTGATCAAGTCACATAAGCTTAAAATTCGACTTAATTTTTTAAAAGACTGTTTGAATGAACAAGTTTTGCCTAAATCTCTTTTACCAAATAGACTCCTTGACATGAGAGATCGTCCTTTTGATGATTTTATGAGAATTATTCTTCAGAAACATATTGAAATTACTAAAATACAGGAGAAAGAAGCATTCAAAATATTGAGAAACAAAAATACTCCTTTTATCAAGCTATTCCATCAGAATGGCAACATAGTATGTTGGATCATTGCTATAATAAACTCAGAAGAATTTGTAATAATCTCAAAAACAAACTACAAAGAAAATTAGATAATTTAATTGAAAATAGTGATTGGACAAAGCACGCTAATAACAATTTTGTAATTAACTTATCAGATGAAATATTAGATAAAAATACAACTGCTGCTCTTGGTTTCGGTTTAAGTTTTGCAACTTCAAAAAACTTAATAATGTTGAAATTGCAAAAGCCTTTTGTAATTTAGAAAAATCCTCTGATTTATCCGCTGATGAAATTAATATTAGTAAGGGGATGGTATATAGCTCAATGTTAAAACAAAATATTCCCAATTGCCCTCAAAGATTTTTTAAGTCTTATGATTCACTTTTGAATAATAAAAATTTGCGTCTTACTAAAGCAGATAAAATAAATGCAATTGTAATTATGAAAGAAACCGATTACCAAGATAAAATGAATAACCTCCTAGATGATTTTGAAACCTATTCTAAACTTAGAAAGAATCCCTTAGAAACTGTTAACAGCAATTTCAATAAAACAATAAAACATCTATTGAAGGGCAAAGATGAATTAATTAAAAATTTACTTCTACTAATCCATCTTTACCTTATATGTATGGATTAATAAAAACACACAAACCTGGTAATCCTGTTAGACCAATTATTAGCTCTATAGGTTCAGTTTCTTATAAACTTTCTAAATGGCTTGTTGATATTTTGAGCCCAATTGTTGGAAAAATTTCTAATTTTAATGTTAAAAACAACTTAGATTTAGTTGATAAATTAAGCACCTTGACTGATTTAAATGATTTCAATATGGTTAGTTTTGATGTTACCTCCTTGTTTACAAAAGTTCCAGTTGATGATTTACTAAGTTTCTTATCTGAAGAACTGGTTAATTATGATTTACCATTGCAGTTCCTACTATCATTAAACTTATTAAACTTTGTATTGTTGATGCAAAATTTGTATTTAATGATGAGTTTTACACACAGAAGTTTGGTATGGCAATGGGCAATCCTCTTTCACCTGTTCTTAGTAACTTATATATGGAATTTTTCGAAACAAGATTGCTTAACACTATCCTTCCCAATAGAGCTAAGTGGTATAGATATGTTGATGATATTTTGTGCCTTATGCCTAAGAATGTAGACATAAACCATTTCCTTGTTAAATTAAATAGCTTAGCTCATTCTATAAATTTTACTGTTGAATTCGAAGTAAATAACTCATTGCCCTTCCTAGATGTTTTTATTATTAAGGGTAACATTGATTTTAAATTTAAAATTTACAGAAAACCTACAAATAATTGTTCCTATGTACACTATTACTCTTCACATCAAGATAGAGTTAAAGTGTCGGTTTTTTCTTCAATGTTTTTGAGAGCTTTACGTATTTGTAGTCCAGAGTTCATAGATGAAGAAATCTCTAAAATTTATGAAATAGCTAATGATTTAAAATACCCTAGAAACATAATTGATAAATCTTTTAAAATAGCTAGGAATACTTTTTACAATCCCAAAAGGGACAACCAACCTTATTCAACCAAAAATATGTTGGTTCTCCCTTACCATGAAAACTTGGTTGATATGCCTTCCTTTCTTAAGAATTTTAATATCAAAGTTGTATTTAAAAATCTTGATACAGTAAAAAGACTTTTGATAAAAAATTCCCCCCAAAATGCTGACGGATGTGTCTATAAGATTCCTGTAAAATATGCGATAAAGTTTATTATGGTCAAACTGGTAAAAGTCTTGAACTAAGATTAAAACAACATAAATATAGCATTAGAACTGGACAAGATTCTAATGCTCTATTTATTCATGTGAGAGATTTTAACCATCCAATTGATTTTCAAAATGCTGAGAAGGTTGTATCAAGCAAGTCCATGGTTGAGAGGAATATAATAGAATCATGTTTCATTAAAAGCAGTTTTGAAAATAATATGAATATTTCTTTCGGTTTATATAAATTGGATTCTTTTATAATTAATAAAATTTGGGAAGAATTTAATGATAAATTGGACTAATCTTAATTCTTGGGAAGAGTTTCAGGTCCTTTCTTATTTTCCTCTTCACAGAGTCGTGCGATGTTACGCTACTGTGAGGTGTAGTCTTTGTTAGTGTGATGTGACTGTGAGGTGTAGTCTTGCCCCTTATATAAGTCCTCTTGTCATGTTTCCTTTTATAGTTCCTTGATAATGTGAATAGTCACGAAAGCGCTTGGAATTCCTCTATTTTTTCATAGTGGTTGTCTTGCATATTTTGATATCACCTGATTACTGTGATCTTTTTGCATATATATATATATATATATATATATATATATATATATATATATATATATATATATATATATATATATATATATATATATATATATATATATATATTATATATATATATAGTATATATATATGTATATATATATATATATACATATATATATATATATATATATATATATATATATATATATATATATATATATATATATATATGTATATATATATATATACATACATGTATATATATATACACATATATATATATATATATATATATATATATATATATATATATATATATATATATATATATATATATATATAAACTGGTTCACACAATAACATGAAACTAAAATGTTGGAAAATTCCCAGTTCTTCAGGAAACGAAATATTTTTGGAGAAATATGGAAGTGTAGGAGAATATGCCCCAGCCTCCGGCTTGCGCGAAATTGAAAAATGTACGCATGATTTATTCATCCGACATATGCAGAATTTGTCTGGCAATATAGACATAAAAGTGAACTTTATGAATATTCAGTAATTTCAAACAGCTTTCCGGCGAACTACTCGAAGATATTTTAAACAAGCGAGGAAAATTTGGCCCTGATTTGCTTGTTGAGTTGTCACGGTTATATTTAATGACTTGAGTTTTATTGGTTTAGTTTCCATGTAATGTATAATAAAGCAGATCTGACTATCTTTTAAGATTCTATGCTTTCTTGAATGTTTGTCTCTTACTCTTAGTCACGATACAATGTTATATTTTGTCTCAGTGTTTCATAGTGTGCCAACTGTTATCTCTGATATTATTATTTTTAATACATTCATGGGAAGGAGGGTAGCACTAAACCAATGGGGGTCATACAACGCTTAGGAAATAAGAACTGGAAGGCAATGAGATTCGATCGACAGGGAGGGTGGGTCATGAGCCCTTCACCGACATCAAGGCGCCTCCCGTTTTCTCTATAATGCAATACTTACGGTATCCCACACCACGTTTTCTTTTACAACTAACCTTTGTGATGAACTAGTATGCCAGAACGGCAACAAGTGTACTTATTAGTGAAAATGTATTCTCTCAAACTATTTTCGGTTTTATAGTTAAAATAAAAAACACCTAATCTTAACATCTGCAAGGAAACAGATTAAGGAGGATCAAACCCGCACTGTCCCGTGCGTTTTATAACCCACACGGATTTAGCACTGAACACATAACAGTGTACGGAAACACATGGCTAAACACGTGAAAATAACCTATTACCACATGTAAATCACATTCCCACTACACTGAATTTATTTTTCTAGAGGCTTTCTATATATTATGTCACTGATGTCAGTTAGGTCTGTATAAATTGTATCAAGTACTTTTATAAAATGAAGATTATTATTATTATTATAAATATAAAACCTACTGTTAACACTTTACAAGGCAGATCTGAGTGAAGGTTAATGAATAACAATGATACTCACTCGTGATTTTTCCCCTCAGCACCTGGCTGACTGATTTGCGGATGTAGGATCAAGCCTCCACCACACCTTGCGCTGAATAACCCACGCAGGTTTAGTGATTCACCTAAAAGGGACCCAGGGCCACGTCTCAAATATTCCCTTAACTTTTAAACAAGTCGTAATCACGACACACCACCAGGAGATGCTCAGAAGTTGATTAGGTAGTTAAGCTGAGTAAGACGAGTTGTGTAGGTCGAGTAGGACGAATTGCTGTGCAAGTCGTTCATCTGAGCAGGATGAGCTTTTATGTGGGTCGTGTTGTTGAGTGGGTCGTGTTGCTTAGGATGTGGTGTTAGTATGTGGTGTTGCTGTAAAGGTCGTGTTGCACAGTACGTGGTGTTGCTGTATAGGTCGTGTTGCACAGTACGTGGTGTTGCTGTGTAGGTCGTGTTGCTTAGAATGTGGTGTTGCTGTGTAGGTTGTGTTGCTTAGTATGTGGTGTTGCTGTGTAGGTCGTGTTGCATAGTATGTGGTGTTGCTGTGTAGGTCGTGTTGCATAGTACGTGGTGTTGCTGTGTAGGTCGTGTTGCATAGTACGTGGTGTTGCTGTGTAGATCGTGTTGCTTACTATGTGGTGTTGCTGTGTAGGTCGTGTTGCTTAGTACGTCGTGTTTTGAGGTCCTGTTGCTGAGGTCAAGCTGAGCTGATCGTGCTGCTGAGTAGGTAGTGACGTTAAGGTGGTCATGCTGGCGAGGAGGTCGTTAAGCTGAGCAGCTGGTGTTGCTGAGCAGCTGGTGTTGCTGAGAAACTTGTGCTGCTGAGGATTATTATTTTTACAAGTTAATTCGCTTACATAAATTAACGACATTTTATTAAAATTAGAAAATATACTGTCATGCGATTTTTCGAGCGACAGCGGAGTGTATTTCAAGGTCACACTAATGAGCCCTTTGATATCCCTTCAATCATATTAGATACAAGTATTATTAATCACCAATAATATTTAACATTACTGTATACGATTCATCGTCAATATTCAAAAGAATTAAGTGGTGAATTGATAATGGTTCAGAGCAGACCGAAACGTCGTCTAAAGTTTTCTCTCCAAACTTCTTAAGAATATGTAATTGTATTCTACAAAGAGTGTGACGGTCAATATTGTTGACACACAATAAACCCAACAGTGGACGATTTCTGAATAAAATTTCCAATTTCTGAATAGCGATTAAGACCATAATCCTGTAAACACATACTCCATGAAGCAACCACGATCCCTACTCACCTTACCAACTTGCATAGGCAGCGTGGTTGCATACAGCATAAAAGAGCCTCTTGCAAGTCAAAAAGAACTGTATCATTTCATCCTTATAAAAGCAGCTCCTGGAACGCTACGGTTCGAAACCGAGAGAATGAAATTCATAACAAGGGTAAAAAAAAAAAATTTCCCATAGGAGTAAAACAATACCCAACAGGGATAAAAAACATCCCACAAGGGTGTAGCGGGGGGTTAAGCCCCCTTCCACAAGGGTGTGGCGGGAGGTATGTTAAGTACTGGGAGGTAGGGAGGGATGGGAAGAGAACGAAATAAAATGAAACCAGGTTTATATTGTGTCAGTGACGCATTTTTCCCCAAAGTAAAATTAATAGTTCCCAGTCGTTTTATTTCTCTGGTATGAAACGACTATTTGATATTTCATGTCTTCTGCAAGAAGCTGTGATCGGTCTTAAGAACAAAAGAAAACAAGACAGGAAGAACACTACAGTAGGCCTATTGGCCCATACAAGGCAAGTCCTTCTCAAACCCAAACCCACTAAAAATATATTTGGCCAACCCATTGTCAATGCAACCCAAGGAATAACCTGTCGTCGTCGACAGGAAGCTGTCGCCGTCTGAAGGAAGCTGTAGTCTTCTGCAAGAACTTGTCGTCTTCTAAGGAAAGCTGTCGTCTTCTGAAGAAATCGTCTTCTCCTTATTTGAAACCTGTTTATACATTTTTTTCTAAAGGTTTATTAATCAAGTAAAATCCTTCTCTCCCAGTTCCCGGTTTCTACATCAGCAACATACCATTTTCTTCAGAATGTTCCTTGTCGTGAAAGTCACCTTTCATATCTTACAGTCGCCCTTTCCTTAACGCGTTCCCAAGCCTTTGGAGCAGAATTAATGGTCATACTTGGACGCCTGCAAACGTCATTTCCCAAGTTCCTGATGAAGTTAACTCTACAATATATTCTCACCTAAAAAAAAACATAACTTAATGTCAAGTTGCATCAAGTTTGCAATGCTGAAAACTCGACGCGCGAATTTAATAAATATCAAAATATACCCCGTGCCATTATACAATTTCAATAAAAAAGGAGAAGTATTCTTTATTCATAGTTTCTGCATTTAACAAAATGCATTTTCATAGCGCATAGCGTACAAATATGCATAATTCATATATAATTTTTCCAGACAGTTTCACAACACACAGGCATTGCATAAGTGCAGCCAGCTGTTACTAATTGAACAATTTGATAAAAACAATTAATTTAAGCAAACTGATATTTTCTTTTATTTACTTACATAAAATAATATAGTTATTGAAAAACGTATATATCGTCCTCTATATCTGGTTGAGTTTTTTAATATTACGGAATGTGTTTATGTCGTCTCACTTGACGACCAAAGGTACATCATTAGACTAGCCTTCTTAAAGGTACCAAATGTAACATAGAAGACATCAACGGCGCATATGTGACAAACGCTCTTTCACCAGTTCATGAACAACATTTCTTGCAAACTTATTCACATTTCCAGAAAACCTCAAATGTACATTACCTGTGACAGTATGAACCAGTATATCGTTTTAGTTCAGTCGATGAACTTACTGCAATATCCGACGACTGTCGTCCAGACATTCTTGCGAATAGCGGCTCAGCGTTCGGATCTTAACACGCCCACAAAACATCCAAACAAAAACAAAAACATGTACTGTACCTGGTGACGGGCTGATGGCTCCCAGTACTTTTTCACTCCTCACATTTCCTTACCTGAAAAGGGAAAAAACAATTAAATGTAAATTACTACAATCAGCATAATTTCATTATAGGACAAACTATTAAAATGTGCCAGGTGGAAATGAGACAGAGAGAGAGGTGATGAGGACAGCTTGAAGAATGAGGTGGCTGGATGTAGGGTGTGGAAGAAGCAGGGTATGGGTGTGAAGGACCAGCGTAGTACTATATGTGTATAAATCTATGTTCCATACCTAGGTGCCGAGGGAGTGTAAATGTGGATGTTGGCGTAGATGTCTGGATGTCTGCTTTGCTGAATTCGGAGAGTGAAGGAGCGGTCAGGGTGGGAAAAATTGTTGGTGGCAGTGTGCGAGAAAGAGGAGGTAGAGTGCAATGGAAATATGTTGGAATAGAGAGATAAAAAGACGAAGGCAGAAAGCATAAAGCTAGAAATAAGCGTGCAAAGATAAGAAGGGAATGATAAAGCAACGGATGGCCATAACAGAACTGAAGCTGATTCACAGACACGTGAGACTTATTAAACTATTGATCCTTGAAGACCTCAAATGCAGAAAAAAATAGACATGTATTAGCATAGTATATGGGAGTAACTATTTTTGGTCTTAACTGAGGCAGTGGTCCAGTTTTTTTTAAAGAGGTCTTACATTTATTTCAGCTGTATTTCTCGTATCTGCTTGTAGGAGGTTGACTAGTTTTGGACCACAGATGTTAATACATTGTTCTCTTATGCGGTGCCTCTGCTGTTTTGTTTGGTTCATTTTCCACTTCCTCCCGTATTTTGCACACCAGCCTCCACACCATCACACCAGCCTCCACATACCATCACAAACACCCCTCCACCTCTGCCAAACCACCCTCACCACAACACCACCTGCACCCTCACCACCACCAGCACCATACACAAATCACGCCTGTGGGTCGTTTTTGCTTCGACAATTCAGATATGATACATTATGTAGCCGAGGACAGGTTGCCTTGGCGGGTGCCTCATGGGCCCTGCACACGGCATGCCTCCATCAGGAAGACAGTTCCCTTCTTATTCTGGCAAAGTTTGAGAAGGTAGCCTCATGACGCAGATATATGACCACCTCGGCTACTTGAGACCTGTAATCACTGACGTCTACCCCACATCAACTTCACAACCCACACCAGTTGGAATAAATATAATTGCAGGTGTGTGTGTATGTGTATGTGTATGTATGTGTGTGTATGTATGTATGTATGTATGTATGTATGTGTGTGTGTGTGTGTGTGTGTTTTATTCTTAATTTTATTCTTAATAATTTAGGTGCCAGATCAACCAGGCAGGTGCCAGATCAACCAGGCTGTGATGGATATGTGGGGCAGCGGGCCTCCAGCAGCAACAGCCTGGTTGACCAGGCAAGCACCAGACGAGCCTGGCCCATGACCGGGCTCAGAGAGTAGATACTCTCGAAACTCTTCAAAGGTAATAAGCAGAACTTACCGAATAGGCCGAACTCCCTTAAATATATATATATATATATATATATATATATATATATATATATATATATATATATGTATATATATCTTTTTAGCTGATACGGTACACAAGGTTAAAGGGATACATGGCAAGATACAACAGACACACCGCCTCTGAACTGCAACGCTGGAAGAAAATACTAGCTGCTCTGCGATTCAGTTTCCTTTACAAGTCTTTTGCCTAACTCTTTCAGAACATCGGATGTTCTCTTTTCCCAAGTCTTGGGGAAAGGGGGTCCTCTGAACCTGTGGGAACGAATATGTATAATAAGGACGTTCACTGTATTTTATAGACTTCGGGGACTCCATGAAGCAGGCAGCTGCCCTCCTTCATTTCTGCTGTATTGGGGATACCTGCCAGCTAGTGTGGATGCGCATAGACTCGCACAACCTGATTGTCATCTGACCAGGATTGCAAGGAAATTCCATCTGGTTATTTTTGGCTGCAATCGGATCTGCATAGTTAGGCTGGCTTCCTTATTGCTGGGCATCCACCTGCTGCAAAGCTTTTCTTGATGATAATGTTAACCTCTTCATGCCTTGTGACTCTTTCCTCAGATGAACTGCCGCAGATACACCTGTGTTCAGTAAGGACAGGGGCGGCAAGACGAAGAACAACAGTAATATAAATTGTCTGAGGAAATGCATTGGTTCTTAGAGGGGCTCGCCAAGTATAATGCTATTAATGATGAAAATTGTTGATACACCTACTAGTATAAATCTCCCTTCCTCAATTGCTAGATGCTAATATTTATCTCTAATCATTTTTAACTTCCACCAGTATTATGAGAGGATGAGCTGAACGGCACCAGATACATACCATTACGAGGGAGGCGGAGACGATGCAGATTGGGAAGGAAAATGTGTGCCTTTTATAAGGAAAGACGATGAATAACAAAGTTCCTCAAAGGAAGAAGACTTTCTAAAGAACACAAAGTAACATTGTTACGCAGTGTGCTGCAGTAAAATTTATATAAAAAAAAATAATGCTCCATAGTTCCGGTATTATTCTGAATCCGGACGCGTTTTATTCCAGGCAGAGTGGCCAGGAGCAGATGAGGTGTTTATTGGGGTAGGTTACGCACAGCAGAGGAAGCAAAAGATGTAGCGGTGTGAGTATGTGGTGTTGGGTACGGCTTTTTATTAGTGTATACTTTAATTTTGTTAGTGTTTAAGTGCTCTCAGGTTTATTTGTAAGGCCCTAGTATGCAAAGGCCTGTTTATGCAAGAGTACTGTATGATGTTTTTGCATGCTGGTAATTAGTCTACCAGGCAGTAGTGAAGGGGGGGGGGGTTCATGGAGCCTCCCTGTTCTTTTACTCACTAGTAGTAGTTTACTAGTGTGAACTGGAGTGTGGTTGTTTTTTTGTAGTAGGTTATAAGTTGTATATAAGTTACTTTAATATAGATATATATTTTTGTATAGGTGAGTTTTAACGTCCTTCCTTATATAATATTTAATATTGCTTAACATATGAGTGGATGCTTGTCCGAGATTTGCTGTTTTTTCAGTGTAATTTAAATGCCCCTAGACAGCAGTTTGAACAGCCATTTAGGAGCCAGGACATTTTATTTAAGTTACGATATCAAAGTCGTAATAAACATTGGCAAGAGAACTAAAAAAAATTGAACTCAAATACTTCATACAGAGTCAGGAAGAAACAAAAGAGAACTAAAAGCCATAAGTGAAATAGAGGGAAAATCCAAAATACTTCTTCTCATATGCCATATATAGGGCAAAACAAAAAAATAGTATTGGGCCTTTGATTAAAGAAGATGAAACATACAATGACTACAATAAAGAAATAAGCGTAATACTTAAGTCAGTGAGCCATTACTCAGCCTAAAGGTTGAAAATCTAAATGAGTTCTTTATGAACGAGACAAAATGCTACAGACATCTCCATAAACTGGTATAACCATAACCCCACTTGACTTCGAAGAAGCCATTGTCATGCAATTTGCGCGAAGCCCATTCGTGTAACTCCATATTTATCACGAATTTCAAGAAGCCCTTATGCCATAGATATGCCATGGAGAAGGAGCATACACACTGCAGTCATCCTACTGATATAGCTCCACTCCACAAAGGTGGCAGTAAAGCAACTTCAAAAAACTGTAGACCGATAGCGCTAATGTCTCGCATTATCAAGATTTCTGAAAGGTTTTAGGAAGCAGGATTGCCAATCAAATGGAATCACAGCAACTGAACAACACGGGTTCAGAACAGGTTACTCCTTACTCTCGCAACTGCTGGACCATAACGAAATGTAATTGGATACACTTGAGAACAAGCAAAATGCAGATACAACAAAGTCAGTACCATACACTGACTTTTCAAAAGTTTCTGACAAGTGCAACCATGGGGTAACTGCACACAAAATGCATGCAAGAGGAATAATGGAAAAGGTGTACTTATGGATATTTAACTCCATAACAAACAGAACACAAAGAGTAATAGTTAACAGTGAAACCAGGGCCTGCTACAGTGAAAAGCTCTGTTCTCCAAGGCACAGTACTCGCTCTACTTCTCTTTCGCATATCATATGAGGGTGGCATCCATTGATGGCACAGCGAGCCTCCAAGCTGACATAACCCAAGTCTTCCAATGGGTCACTGACAATAGTATGATGTTTAGTGAAGACAAACTTCAGTTACTACGTTATGGAAGGATTAAGGAAATGAAAACAAGTTCGGAGTACAAGCAAACCACCCAGTAGAAAGTAAGTTCATTGTGAGAGACCTGAGAATGACAATGATAGATCTCAAGCAAATGACGATACTCTTCAGGTCACTCGTTCTCTGAAGACTTGAATATTACTGTACACAAAAGACCCCCTTCAAGGGAAGAGAAATTGTTGATATGGAAAATATACAGAGAACCTTCACATCTCGTACATACTCAGTCAAAATCCTAAGTTACTGGGAGAGCCTTAAGTCCCTAGAACTGAACTCCTTAGAAGGTAGATGTGAAAAATGTACCATAATCTACATCATCAAGATATTGGAGGGATTGGTCCCAAACCTTCACACTGAAATCACAATATATAACAAAAACCTTGGCAAACGGTGCAGGATACCTTCAATGAAAATTAGGAGTGATGAGCAAACTGAAAACTCAATAAGTGATAAGGGGGCCACGACTCTTCAACACTCTCCTTGCATACGTAAGCTGTCTTCAAGAGAGTATTCGACAAGTTCCTCATAACAGTTCCTGATTAGCCGAGTTGTGGTGCATGCAGTGGACTGCAGGCGGCGGACACTGTATGCGCCACAACCGATCACGCCAGCAACCAGAAGGCCTGATCTGGGATCGGGACGTGGGGGGGGGGGGTGACCTCCGGACGCGAATACAGGTAACATTCATGTAACCCCCTCCAATCCCACGAAAACCTCCACCCCAGCAACGTTTGAAATTTTGTTTTCTTTTTGAAAAGTTCCTTTCCTAAAACTAATTTCTTTGTTGGCATAAAAAATACTTGCGCTCTTAACTCCTCCTCCTTTCCCTTCCTCCTATTTATTACTTCCAAAATTACTGATGTGCCACTGGCCTTTAGCATGCATATCTGCAGTCAGCTGGATCCAGCTCAAGTTACCGGACCAGAAACAACTTAGTGAAGGGAAGTTTACTACCTGAACTGACCAATTAGCACCATGCAAGGTCTGACTCCGGAGTTAATAAGAGACGGAAATACATGTATGTATGTATGTGTGTGTGTGTGTGTGTGTGTGTGTGTACGATTCTAGAGTGTAGATGTATATTGGGAGTAATGGGTTGTTACGTGTGTTCCTGAGTGTAAGTGAGAAAGTATGTGTATGTGTATTCCTGAAAGCAAAGTGAAGAATACGGCCATGACTTTGAAGTTGTGTCAAAAAATATGTCATCATAGTTATGAGTTCGAAGAACACTGTAGGCAATACACCTGACAAAGTGAATGTTCAACACTACAAGCTGTGTCCCTGACAGTAAGAATGTTCAACACTGCAAGCTATGTCCTTGACAGTAAGAATGTTTAACACTGCAAGCTGTGTCCTTGACAGTAAGAATGTTCAACACTGCAAGCTGTGTCCCTGACAGTAAGAATGTTCAACACTACAAGCTGTGTCCTTGACAGTAAGAATGTTCAACACTACAAGCTGTGTCCTTGACAGTAAGAATGTTCAACACTGCAAGCTGTGTCCCTGACAGTAAGAATGTTCAACACTACAAGCTGTGTCCTTGACAGTAAGAATGTTCAACACTACAAGCTGTGTCCTTGACAGTAAGAATGTTCAACACTACAAGCTGTGTCCTTGACAGTAAGAATGTTCAACACTGCAAGCTGTGTCCCTGACAGTAAGAATGTTTAACACTGCAAGCTGTGTCCCTGACAGTAAGAATGTTCAACACTGCAAGCTGTGTCCTTGACAGTAAGAATGTTTAACACTGCAAGCTGTGTCCCTGACAGTAAGAATGTTTAACACTGCAAGCTGTGTCCCTGACAGTAAGAATGTTCAACACTACAAGCTGTGTCCTTGACAGTAAGAATGTTCAACACTGCAAGCTGTGTCCTTGACAGTAAGAATGTTTAACACTGCAAGCTGTGTCCCTGACAGTAAGAATGTTCAACACTGCAAGCTATGTCCTTGACAGTAAGAATGTTTAACACTGCAAGCTGTGTCCCTGACAGTAAGAATGTTTAACACTGCAAGCTATGTCCCTGACAGTAAGAATGTTTAACACTGCAAGCTGTGTCCTTGACAGTAAGAATGTTTAACACTACAAGCTATGTCCTTGACAGTAAGAATGTTTAACACTGCAAGCTATGTCCTTGACAGTAAGAATGTTTAACACTGCAAGCTATGTCCTTGACAGTAAGAATGTTTAACACTACAAGCTATGTCCTTGACAGTAAGAATTTTTAACACTGCAAGCTATGTCCTTGACAGTAAGAATGTTTAACACTGCAAGCTATGTCCTTGACAGTAAGAATGTTTAACACTGCAAGCTATGTCCTTGACAGTAAGAATGTTTAACACTGCAAGATATGTCCTTGACATTAAGAATGTTTAACACTGCAAGCTATGTCCTTGACAGTAAGAATGTTTAACACTGCAAGCTGTGTCCTTGACAGTAAGAATGTTCAACACTGCAAGCTGTGTCCTTGACAGTAAGAATGCTCAACACTGCAAGCTATGTCCTTGACAGTAAGAATGCTCAACACTGCAAGCTGTGTCCTTGACAGTAAGAATGCTCAACACTGCAAGCTGTGTCCTTGACAGTAAGAATGCTCAACACTACAAGCTGTGTCCTTGACAGTAAGAATGCTCAACACTACAAGCTGTGTCCTTGACAGTAAGAATGCTCAACACTACAAGCTGTGTCCTTGACAGTAAGAATTCTCAACACTACAAGCTGTGTCCTTGACAGTAAGAATGCTCAACACTACAAGCTGTGTCCTTGACAGTAAGAATGCTCAACACTACAAGCTGTGTCCTTGACAGTAAGAATGCTCAACACTGCAAGCTGTGTCCTTGACAGTAAGAATGCTCAACACTACAAGCTGTGTCCTTGACAGTAAGAATTCTCAACACTACAAGCTGTGTCCTTGACAGTAAGAATTCTCAACACTACAAACTGTGTCCTTGACAGTAAGAATGCTCAACACTACAAGCTGTGTCCTTGACAGTAAGAATGCTCAACACTACAAGCTGTGTCCTTGACAGTAAGAATTCTCAACACTACAAGCTGTGTCCTTGACAGTAAGAATGCTCAACACTACAAGCTATGCTCACGAAGAAAAAAAAAAACTGGGCACAAATATTGATGAAAATTGTGAGTGCGCTCTGGACCCCGGCCAAGAAAATATGTACTGGTATCGGAAGAGCAAAGTCAAAACTCGGGTCCACACTTCTTAACCACTGGAAGGGAATTTGCTTTCATAATAATAATAATAATAATAATAATAATAATAATAGTTATTTATATCACTTTATTACTGATATCTAGAGGAATAGCACTTATCACTATTACTTTCAATATAACAGTTGGTATTTATACAGCTACACCACCTACATACCGTTTATAATTGTCAGTACCACAACCTGACAAACACAATAACAAATACAGCAAATATATGCAACAAATAAATATAAAAGCCCGTAAACACTTCTCTCTGCACATGTTTAAAAAAAAGTTTCAAAGACACATGAATTAATTATTTACCAGTAATAGGCAGGGGACTGAACTGCTAATCCTGCAAACAAGCTCATTTACATAGTGAGCGTGGCACCTGTCATTACTAATTGGCATGAGTGCTGCTACTACTCTTTGTAAGTCATCGAGTTGGCTATATGCTGGTTATCAAAGGGGTAAATATCAATAATGTCTGGATTTTAGAAGCTATATAACCTTACAGGTTAACATCAAGTGCTCAAAGAATACCATTAACGCTCTTAGTGCATGCCGGTGCTATATAGGCCCATAGCCGTCATTAATGACGGCGGTACCAGGTTCGTCTCAGTGCCACAGGTGACTGTACTAAGCGTAAACTTCAGTGCCACGGTCATCAAATGGACTTCAGCAATGCTTCTTTACAAGTTCCGTGTCCAATTTAATCTTCAGAGCGAGACTGATTTTAAGTTTGACCACAGTCAATAAGAATAATTGAATTCATGGGGTAAAAATAACTCAAGAATTATATGTTACAGCTGCGAACAAAATATATCAAAGACTAGGAAGTCTTACACTAATAATAATAATATTATTATTACTACTACTACTACTACTAATAATAATGATAATAAAAATAAACAAATTAACTAAATCAAATAAAAACTTGATTGTATTTGCGTTTAAGCAATACCACATATAAAATACATAACTGAATTAACAGGCCAATGCATTCTTCTATATTCCTAATCAGATATTTTACCAGCAAATAACGATGCATTCATAATGACCTCAATTCATCACAAAACAGTTTGCAAAACCTGCTAAGTAAAGCCATTAAGCCGGTTTACAACTGCCGCAGCACATGCGCAGATATTACCAACAAACATAAAACAAGAATGTATATGAAGGAGATATGATATGTGGTTTATGGCAAATATTTAGAACAAGTTCCGTCCACCAGGGACATTAAAAAGCCTTGGTGAACGAAGCGTCTTCTGTATACTGTGTCTAATTCACATACTTCTTAAAATATATATTACCAGACGTTACCAGCAACAACAGACCAATGAAGACACACATGGGAATATACTGCCAGCAAATAGAAACCAAGAAGACATACACACGGGCATATTCCTTGTAAATACAGAGTAAGACGACACACGTGGATAGATTTTCCCTGCAAAGACAGGCTAAGAAGACATACATGGACAGATATACCCAACACAGACAGACTAAGAAAGACACACATGGGGGCTATATTACCAGCAAACACGAACTAGGCAGACACAGATAAACAAAAAAAAAAGGGACCAGGAAGATTTACATGAACAAGCAGTAATACACAAGGCTGGTGTCATACGTGCAAGGTTTTCCACGGATAAATATTACAGATTTTTTGTAATTGTATCTTTTCAGTTGCTTTGTGAGGTTGCAGGTAACCTGCTTAAATCAGTAAGAGAGCAAGCTACGCGATCAGAATGGCTCGCCGGCAACTTACCGCCTGCCCAGTCGTTTACTGACAATATATTACGATATTTTCCTAAACACGAGGTCCTTAAAAAGATGTGATATCATTATGTGGATCCACCTAAAATTTGGAGGGCTTTGTAGGTCAGAAATTATAAGTTAAGTGCCACTTACGAAAGAACATCTTTTACCTAGTTTACTATATTGGTGGGAAGCGAAGGCTGGACTTGCAATTTCAAACTGAAATAAAATCCTCCTCTGCACCAAACTGATAACGTCTGAAACCAAGTACAAGCAACAAGACAAAGCAACTTTTCTACTCTTCTAATTAAGAATGCTTTGAGGCAAACATGGCAGTCCTTCTGAGGTTTAAAGAACTTAACTGCCCAAGGAAATGAAAGCAAAGACACATTTAGCAGAACAAGACTTTATAAGGACAACGTTTCGCTCTAAGGAGACCTTCATCAAGTGAATTGATAATAGACCTATACGGAGCGAAGCACTGTCCCAATGGAAGTTTATTCTGGCAAATGTTTTTTGTCTTCACACCTATTGATGACAACAGGTGTCAGGTACACGTAAACAATGATTACCACACCGTGTCTATCACATGTCCACAACTCTTGACAAATACTGCCATCAACAAAACCGAAAATTTGGTTTAAAAATCAAATAAAAAAACAGTGGTCAAAATATCAATCCTTTAATAAAAATGGTCGAAAATAGCGAACTACTAATAATAAAACCCATATGTACTGGCAAATAAAAAAATACATTAGAAACAAAAAATGTATATATATTTATTCAAAAAAAGTAAATATAATTAAAAAAATATACTATTAATAGTTTAAAATGCAAATAAATCAAAAGGTGCAAGATACAAGAAGCATAAAACACAGTAAGAAGACACAAGAAGCACAAGATACAGGAAGCAGCACAAAACACAGGAAGCAACACAAAACACAGGAAGCAACACAAAACACAGGAAGCAACACAAAACACAGGAAGCAACACAAACACAGGAAGCAACACAAAACACAGGAATCACTACACAACACAGGAAGCAACACAAAACACAGGAAACAACACAAAACACAGGAAACAACACAAAACACAGGAAGCAACACAAAACACAGGAAGCAACACAAAACACAGGAAGAAACACAAAACACAGGAAGCAACACAAAACACAGGAAGCAACACAAAACACAGGAAGCACTACAAAACACAAGAAGCACAACAAAACACAGGAAGCACTACAAAACACAGGAAACAACACAAGATACAGGAAGCAACACAAGACACAGAAATCACAACAAAACACAGGAAGCACCAAAAGACACAAGAGCCGCAAGACACGAGAAAAACCACAAGACACAGGCAGCAGCAAAATACACAGGAAACACAAGACACTGAACCTCAGAGGAAGACACAATACTGCCACAACAAACAACAAAAATTCTCTTGCAGAAATATAAACAAACGGAGGTCTAAAAACACATCGTCCTCTGGGAACGCTGCTAACGAACGGGATAAATCTGTTTACGGTGAGAACCCAAGAGGAATATTGACCCCGTTCCTGTTGGAGGGCGGCCTGGGATTCTCTTTGGGGCTCATGGCGAAAGGTCGACCTATTCTCCAAGGGCGGGTCGGTGGCCAAGTCTTTTTTTCTAGGTCAAACCCAAATAAAGGCAACGATAACCACGCTGTACCCCGGGATAAAAACAAAAATAACGAGGTTACAGAGCGGGATAAAGATAACCAGGTTATAGAGCGGGATAAAGATAACCAGGTTATAGAGCGGGATAAAGACATAGATAACCAGGTTACAGAGCGAGATAAAGACAAAGATAACCAGGTTATAGAGCGGGCTTAAGACAAAGATAACCAGGTTACAGAACGGGATAAAGAGAAGGGGGTGGCAGAGAGACTGACTGCCCCTTCCCAGTAGCTACTCGTTGATGGTGCATGGGAGGAATAGCTGATGGAGTTGCCTGTGTGTGGGTGTCAGGTGATAGAGGCAGTGGTCAGTGTTTGTTGTGCTGAGACCATCAATCCTCGCCTGAGTGCACCAGCAGGATTAGCAGAGGGAAGGAGAGGGGAAGTAGAATGGGGAGGGAGGGAAAGCCCGGGGAGAAAGGAGGAGGAGGGGGATCAGGTATGTAATGCAGTAAGGGATGGAGGAGGGAGGGGAGGGAAGGTAAAGAGGCAGTGGAAGAAGGTAAAGAGGAAGATAAAGGGTGAGTGGGAGGGGGGAGGGGTTAAGAGGAGCACCACTACTACCACTGAGTTCCAAGCATTGAACACTACCACCGTTGTGCAAGCACTGAACACCACCACCGTTGTGCAAGCATTGAACACCACCACCGTTATGAAAGCACTGAACACCACCACCGTTGTGAAAGCATTGAACACCACCATTGTGCAAGCATTAACACCACCACCGTTGTGCAAGCATGGAACACCACCACCGTTGCGCAAATATGGAACGCCACCACCGTTGTGTAAGCATGAAGCACCACCACTGTTGTGTAAGTATGGAGCATCATCACTGTGATGCAAGAATGGAGCACCACTGCAATTAAAGTGGGACACACCTGTAGCACCAGCAAGGGACACCTGTAGCACCAGCAAGGGACATACCTGCAACACCAGCAAGGGACACACCTGCAGCACCAGCAAGGGACACACCTGCAGCAAGAGCAAGGGACACACCTGCAACAAGAGCAAGGGACACACCTGCAGCACCAGCAAGGGACACACCTGCAGCAACAGCAAGGGACACACCTGCAGAACTAGCAAGGAACACACCTGAAGCACCAGCAATACCAGCAAGGGACACACCCGAGAAGCACCAGCAATATACACCTACATTACCAGCAAGGAACACACCTGCAGCACTAGCAAGGGACACATCTGAAGCACCAGCAAGTACCAGCACGGAACACACCTGCAACACTACTTGTGTGTATGTGTGTGTGTGTGTATGTATGTATGTATATATGCATGTATGTATGTATGTGTGTGTGTATGTATGTTAGTTACCATTTTGTCCTAGGCACATGTCGATTAGACACGTGTGTGTGTGTGTGTGTGTGTGTGTGTGTGTGTGCGTGCGTGTGTGTGTGCGTGCGTGTGTGCGTGTGTGTGTGTGTGTGTGTGTGTGTGTGTGTGTGTGTTGTGTTGTGTCGTGTCGTGTCGTGTCGTGTCGTGTCGTGTCGTATGTCTCCATGCGTTTGAGTACATAAATGCGAACTGATTTATGTATACATGGGTACACTAAGAGAAAACACAATAAATGTGCGGGGCCCAAGACTGTTCAACAGCTTCCAACCGTGCATAAGGGGTATAACCAATAGACCCCTGGTTGCCTTCAAGAGGGAGCTGGACAGATACCTGAAGTCAGTACCCGATCAGCCGGGCTGTGGTTCGTACGTTATACCTTTGATGCGTTTCGAGAGTCTTTCTCCTCCCGGAGCCCGGCCAAGGGCCAGGCTCGTTGGACTACGTGCGGCAATCAATAACAGCCTGGTTGATCAGGGTCTGATCCCCCGGGAGACTTGGTCAAAGACTGGGCCGGAACTCCCTCCAGTTAGACTCCAGGTATGAAAAAAAAGGAGACCACGGGGTAAGGAAGAACAGTAGAAGTGATGAGAAACGGAGAGGACGGTAAGAGAAAAAAGGAGGAAACTAGGGGTAGGCAGAGGTTAAGGGAAATCAAGCAGGGAGGGAAAGAAACGAGGAAGAATGGAGGGAATAAAGGTGAAGAGCTACAGATAAATATGGAGAAAGGGAAAGTTGAGCAGGTACACTGATATAATGGGAGGGAGATAATGCCCTTGGCAGTACGAAAACAGTGAGCGAGCAAATGAGTGAGGGAGGGCGAGAGATATAAGAGGTAGTGAAATGACGATGACCACGAGAGGCCTGGCTGGCTGTCCACATTAAAGTTGATAGAGTCAATGTGGGAAACATGAGAATGAGATGGTGGGTAGCAGGGGATAGTGCGAGTGTGATACACGAGTGAGAGTAGTGAAGGGGAGAGCAAGAAAGATAACTGGGCACGTGTAAGTGGTTTGAATGTATAACATACGAACCACCTACAACACAATTGTCTTCAAAGATTTGTTAAGTTACACCATGAATTAGGGAAAGATCCTAGACTTCACCTTACAAAATAGGCAAAGCAAATGCTACAGTAATTATGGACAAGGTAGATTATAGTGGAAAAATGAACATGTTATTAGAAGATGGGGGAACTTACGTGCTCCTTAAACGTAGGCTGCACCTGCTGCAAGGATATAGCTCCAGTTCCTGGCCCCCCGCCTCTTGATATTCAATCGACTGGTGCTTCTAGCTTCCATTCTCAGGGGTCAATCTACTCATTACTCTACCCAACTCATCACTGAGCTCATTCCACTTGCTCGCTACTCTAAATTTACACTCAAGTGCGTGATGAAGGAAGGTGCAATGAAGAACAGATAGAAGAGGAGGTGCAAAAAAAAAATAAAAGTATGTGAGAAGGAAAAGCAGAGGTGCAAAAAAGGGAAAATGTGGAAAAATGGATGAGAAAGAGGTATAGCAAAGGCGAAAAATGGTGAGACACCCCCAAAATGTGAGAGGAAATTGCCTACTGAGAGAGGACAACGATTACAAGAATATAGCATTCGCGAATGAGAGACAGCGTGAGAGAGAAAGAGAGAATCAGCACGAGGGAAAGGCTGAGTCGATAGACGTAAATAACAAAAAAAAAAGAATGGTGACAAAGAATTACACTAGTGAGCAGATAAGAACGCGACGGAAGCCGACACGAGAGCGGTTAAAGAGAAGGAAGGCCAGGAATAAGGCCAAGAAAGACATGAAAACTGGTAAATGCAGAGGTGGTAAAACAAGAGAGAGAGAGAGAGAGAGAGAGAGAGAGAGAGAGAGAGAGAGAGAGAGAGAGAGAGAGAGAGAGAGATAAGAGAACAACGCCGCCACAATGTGGCGATTCCCAGGATGAAAGCTTCATGGGAACACAAGAGAGGAATATATTGTCAAGTGCGGCCAAGGGACCAGATCCGGACCCAGACCAGGATCACGGTCCACCAGGATCACGGTCCACGAAGCTCATGGTCCCAGAAAGTTCTTACGAACCAGCGCTTGGTTTCTGACAAATAATCCCAGAGGATGTGTACGGCGTGTGTTCTTACGCCTGCGTGTTGACATAATTGTCTTACGGCTGATTAAAAAAAAAAAGTAAATCGCTCGGAAAACAGACGTACTGAAGTGCTTTAGAAAGCGTTTTTTTTTTTTTTTTTTTGAGGAAATTGGGTCACGCAAGAATCGTGGTCCAGGATCATGGTCCAGGAGAATCATGGTCAAGGAGGATCGTGGTTCAGAAGAATCTTGGTTAAGGAAAATAAAGGCCCAGGAGAATCGTGATCCAGCAGAATCATGGTCCAGAAAGGTCATGGTCCAGAAGAATCATGGTCCAGTAGAATCTTGGTCCAGAAGTATCATGGTCCACAAGAATCATGGTCCAGAAGAATCATGGTCCAGGAGAATCATAGTCTATGTGGATCATGGTCCTGGAGGATTATGGTCCTGGAGCATCTCGATTCAGGATAATGGTCATGGAGCATCATGATTCAGGATAATGATCCTGGAGCATCATGATTCAGGATAATGGTCCAGGAGGATATGGTCCAGGAGGATATGATCCAGTAGGGCTATGATCTAGAACCATGACCCAGGAGGACCATGACCCAGGAGGACCATGACCCACGAGGACCATGACCCACGAGAACCATGACCCACGAGGACCATGATCCAGGACCATAACCCAGAAGGACCATGACTTAGAAGGACCATGATCCAGGACGACCATGACCCAGGAGGACCATGATCCAGGACCAGGACCCAGGAGGACCATGACACAGGAGGACCATAACCCAGGAGGACCATGACAAAGGAGGACCAGGACCCAAGAGGACCATGAAGCAGGACCATGACCCAGGAGGACCATGAACCAGGAGGACCATGACCCAGGAGGACCATGAACCAGGAGGACCATGACCCAGGAGGACCATGACCCAGGAGGACCATGACCAAGGAGGACAATGACCCAGGAGGACCATGACCCAGGAGGACATGTCTCACTCCCCAAGACTTCTCCACAAACAACCAGCTAAGAATTAATGAGTCTCAACTCTGCTGCACTGAGGAAAAACCCTTTTACACTTCCTATTTCCGTTTCATCTCTCCATTACTTCCTTGTTATACTCCAGCTTGTGTCATCTCTCCATTACTTCCTTGTTATACTGCAGCTTGTGTCATCTCTCCATTACTTCCTTGTTATACTGCAGCTTGTGTCATTTCTCCATTACTTCCTTGTTATACTGCAGCTTGTGTTATCTCTCCATTACTTCCTTGTTATACTCCAGCTTGTGTCATCTCTCCATTACTTCCTTGTTATACTCCAGCTTGTGTTATCTCTCCATTACTTCCTTGTTATACTCCAGCTTGTGTTATCTCTCCATTACTTCCTTGTTATACTCCAGCTTGTGTCATCTCTCCATTACTTCCTTGTTATACTGCAGCTTGTATCATCTCTCCATTACTTCCTTGTTATACCCCAGCTTGTGTTATCTCTCCATTACTTCCTTGTTATACTCCAGCTTGTGTCATCTCTCCATTACTTCCTTGTTATACTCCAGCTTGTGTTATCTCTCCATTACTTCCTTGTTATACTCCAGCTTGTGTCATCTCTCCATTACTTCCTTGTTATACCCCAGCTTGTGTCATCTCTCCATTACTTCCTTGTTATACTCCAGCTTGTGTCATCTCTCCATTACTTCCTTGTTATACTCCAGCTTGTGTCATCTCTCCATTACTTCCTTGTTATACTGCAGCTTGTGTTATCTCTCCATTACTTCCTTGTTATACTCCAGCTTGTATCATCTCTCCATTACTTCCTTGTTATACTGCAGCTTGTATCATCTCTCCATTACTTCCTTGTTATACTCCAGCTTGTGTTATCTCTCCATTACTTCCTTGTTATACCCCAGCTTGTGTTATCTCTCCATTACTTCCTTGTTATACTCCAGCTTGTGTCATCTCTCCATTACTTCCTTGTTATACTCCAGCTTGTGTTATCTCTCCATTACTTCCTTGTTATACTCCAGCTTGTGTCATCTCTCCATTACTTCCTTGTTATACTGCAGCTTGTGTTATCTCTCCATTACTTCCTTGTTATACTCCAGCTTGTATCATCTCTCCATTACTTCCTTGTTATACTGCAGCTTGTATCATCTCTCCATTACTTCCTTGTTATACTGCAGCTTGTGTTATCTCTCCATTACTTCCTTGTTATACCCCAGCTTGTGTTATCTCTCCATTACTTCCTTGTTATACTCCAGCTTGTGTCATCTCTCCATTACTTCCTTGTTATACTCCAGCTTGTGTCATCTCTCCATTACTTCCTTGTTATACTCCAGCTTGTGTTATCTCTCCATTACTTCCTTGTTATACCCCAGCTTGTGTTATCTCTCCATTACTTCCTTGTTATACTCCAGCTTGTGTCATCTCTCCATTACTTCCTTGTTATACTCCAGCTTGTGTTATCTCTCCATTACTTCCTTGTTATACTGCAGCTTGTGTCATCTCTCCATTACTTCCTTGTTATACTCCAGCTTGTGTTATCTCTCCATTACTTCTATGTTATACTCCAACTTGTGTCATCTCTCCATTACTTCCTTGTTATACTCCAGCTTGTATCATTCTCTCAACTTGATGCTTCACAGATCATTCTTATCTCTTTTCTCCTACACACCATCCTCCATCTACTTCTCGATTCCGGGCTCGTCCTCCCTTCAACGCTCTCTTTCCCTTCTGCTCTCACAATTCTTCACACCCGCTTCTTTCCTTCCACAGGCTACGTCTCCACTCCCATTTCTATCCTCTAATTTCCCCTCATTTCCCACCTTCTCTTCCCCTCTTCCCCAGCAGCGCCATAAATCACCTCTACCCCAGCCCGTCTCGCTCCTCTGTAATTTGCCCTGATCGCTGCTGGGTTCTCAGGACGATATCTTTTCTCAGCTCCAACACTACACACCCTCCCTCACAGCTCCAACACTACACACCCTCCCTCGCAGCTCCAACACTACACAGTCTCTCTCAAGCTTCAACACTACCCAACCCTCCCTTGAGAATTTGATTGATACATCATGAAAGCGCTTTAAAATTATTTATTTTTCATTGTGGTAAATTTGCATTTAAACTTATCACAAACAAGTGAGGTCTTTATATGCAATATAACTACAGTGAGAAGTAGCAATATTTAAACGTTTTCCTGCTCTTTCACATTATCATAGAATAGTGATAATGTGAGAGATCACTAAAGCGTTTGGAGTATTACTATATTTCACTATGGATATATATATATATATATATATATATATATATATATATATATATATATATATATATATATATATATATATATATATATATATATATATAGTAATTATAGCGTGGGACTGAATATGCACCATTCTCTCTCTCTCTCTCTCTCTCTCTCTCTCTCTCTCTCTCTCTCTCTCTCTCTCTCTCTGGGTTGAAGACATTACTTCCTTGCATATTACCTCCGGTTCCTTTCCCCTTTCTCGGCAAATTAAATGTCAAATCAAAACCATCTGTTGCCGGGAAGAGCATGACTATCTGAGAGCGAAATTTTAGTGCATCGAATTATTTCAGCACCAGTGTAGCAACGTAAATAATTTCTCCCCCAGTGCAGGAGCGGAAGCCTTACGAACGCCTGAGTGCAGAGGTGCAAGTGTCACCAATACCAGAGTGCAAGTAAGTAAGCAAGCTTCATCAGCATCTGAGTGCAGGAATGTACGCATCAACATCAGATTGCATGGGAGCAAATCTTACCAACCCTAGCGTGCAAGTCGTACCAAAACCAGAGTGAAGGAGTGCAAGTCCATCCAAACAGCGGAGTGCTGGGGTACCAAACATTAAGATATGGGCTGAGTAGAGGTATCAAACACAGTGTTTTTTGTGTAAACACAGAGCAAGACGCTCCCCGTGACCGGGCAAGCCACGAAAACATATCACTTTCCACTTGCTGGCAGCGGCTGCTACCACGGTATATTAAACCACGAAGGAACAATGATCGCTTCTCCGGAGTGATCCTCGCGTGCCAAGACGTACTGTTGCTGGTCATCACGTACTGTTTGTCGCTGGCTCATGCTATAAAGTGCTGGCTCTCGCGAGTGTGTGCTGGCTCTGGCGGGTGTGTGCCGGCTCTGGCGGGTGTGTGCCGGCTCTGGCGGGTGTGTGCCGGCTCTGGCGGGTGTGTGCCGGCTCTGGCGGGTGTGTGCCGGCTCTGGCGGGTGTGTGCCGGCTCTGGCGGGTGTGTGCCGGCTCTGGCGGGTGTGTGCCGGCTCTGGCGGGTGTGTGCCGGCTCGGGCGATAGAGCGCCACGCGCGGAACCTCATTTGTATCGTCGGGGGCATCGCTAAAAGTATGGATAATAATCATTACTGTCAAGTAATCGCTTCACACGCTAGTCATTATCATTATTAGTGCCCTAAGTGGGGGTAAAAGGAAAGGGTAAGAGAGACAGAGACACAGAGATGGTGATGATTATAACAATGATGATAATGATAACGATGGTGATGATAAAGGATAGAGAGGGAGAAAGGAGGAAGGATGAAAGAAAATGGGGAGGAAGGAAAAGAGGAAGGATTACAGGGCGAGAGAAGGCTGGGATAAAGAATAGGAGAGAGGGAGGGGGGAGTGGGAAATTTCAATCTGCTCTGAATTAAGCCCTCGAGGTTATGACTCAATGAATTTCATACAATTCTTAGAATTCATTACCCTTCCTTGTATTTTAATTAAATTACTAACATTGTAGAAATGGGTTTTTTTGGTGGTGCGCATTATAAAATATCCTTAAGAACAGGAATGCTAAAAGAGCGAACTTTATATAAACTGACATTAAAAATGAAAATAATATAGCCATTAAAAAGGATGAGTTATAAAATAACTTCATATATGCAAAATATTATACAGACTTCACAATTATATTTCTAATTTAGTAGCATATCCAAAATGGCACTTAATTTCAGCAGCATTGAGCAAAGTGCCGTTGAAAGTAACGTGAACTATACAGGGCTGTTTTAAAAATATGAATGCATAATAAATCACTTTCTGTAAAGCCAGAAAATTTGATGATTTTTATTTGGGCTAAAAATTCTATTGTGTATTGATTCAGCAGTCTTGCATCCTAACCAGTGTATTAGCTCTAACAACTGTAACAACGACGATATGTTTTTCCCCCCATCCCTCGATTTGATGTAACCCAATTTATGTAATTTGGTTACAGTGTACTTGTGTTTAAATATATATAAATTTAAGCTCAGTAAAGTTGCAGCACCTTAACTTAAGATAGGAAAATAGCAAGTAAACGTGTTGCAAACCGATGTTTTGTACTTGGATAATAAGTTGTCTCATCAAACATTATCACATTACTGATAGGGGCAGCTACCACGGTAAACTATCACTGTAAACTGTTTCCTTGCATTATTTCATTACACTGCAACTTGTGACACATCAAATCTCGCTATTATAATTTGTTTCCGAACATGAGTAAATATTGCTGATGTGTGTTGACAAGGAGGTAATATTGTCGTTGCCCGGAATGATGAGTAGACTCTCCACGTGTGGCTGAATGCGTAGGAGTCTTCACGTGCGCCAGTGTACACAGGCGCACGTGCATGTCTGTGTTGTGGCTGAAAGGTCAGCAGAGACGCAGGCGCTGCAGACACAAATTCAAATGTCAGGAAACCCCGCAACTCTGCAGAATATCAAACTAAGGAACAGCCAAAGCTGCCAACTGTTTTCACGTACTAACCTAATTTTTGACTAGAAGAAGTGGAGAGTGAGGAACATTATTCACATCCCTAGAGGCCAGTGGGCAGACACAGCAGCTAGAACCATTCGGCATCAAATTTTATAACAGCAAAAGTTACCATGTAAGTGAAAAAAAAAAATTGTGGAGATATTAGAGTGAAACAGTGTGTCGTCCCAAGGTCTAGGAAAGGTCAATTTATATATATATTTTTATCAACAAAAAAATGGATACATCAATAATGTGCTGCTACCCTATTCTGTATGGCAGTTATACATATACGGAAAATAAAAGATACCTAAGTTTTCCCCTGTCATATTTAATCACATAAGATGTATTTTATACAGTGTTGAAATCTGTGGACCTAATACGAGAGACGTCAGTAGGGCAATGAAGATATAGTCAGGTATCCCATAAAGAGTTCAGTAGCCACGGAGGCTTCAGAGATTTTGTTCCAGCAGAGCTCGAGGTATTATTACTGTCTCTCAGGAGAGCCCATACATAGGAGAACTGAAACTTTTAAGAAGATATCTCCATCATCACAGAGGGAGGCAACAAAAATTATATACAGGAGAGAAAAGAAAACTTCAAAAAGAGAAATTAGAGGGTAATTCTACTGACTCCCAAACAAAACGCCAAATAAACTCTGATGTTCTTTCACAGTTGTATACAAGATAACAGTTAATATTAAACTACCATAATTTTATCTAATCCAAACAAACCAGACAAATGATTCTCAAAAAAAAAAAAAAAAAGCGGACGGGAAACCAGTTGTATAAGTAATGCCTTGCCAAGACTGTGACACTTCTTTATTGGCGTCAACTTCCAACTGGCGAAGGAAATAAATAACATAAAATACCTACACGATGGATAAAGACACAATGCTGTATAATGCGATCCTTCGCTTATCAAGTCACGGATAGATTTTCGCTCACTGTGTGGGCGAAATGTTGTGTCTTTAAAACTGATGAACATAAAAGGATACACGACTTTGTTCCAATAAATAAAAAATTACAAACTTAAGGAGGAATTGTGACAAAGTCGAAATACTCTACAAAACAGAAGACACTCATAACAGAAAAACGATGGAAACTGCCCTAATTGAAAGAAAATCCTATTTCAACGTCTGGAAATAAATATGGAATCAAAATTCGTCATGAAGAGAGAAACAAACCTGCACGGGTGAAGATTCCCACAGCCTGATCACACAACAGTGACCACCACCTCACAATTACATCTCGCACAACTCGAACATAAAAAAGGAGCCCTGCAGTAGGCCTACTGGCCCATACAAGGCAGGACTTCTATGTAAATAAGACAATAAGCGATCCATGAAATTTTCGATTCATGGAAATTTACTGAGAAAACGTTTTGTTAATACAATGCATACTGTATCATATTTATATATCCGTTGGTACTGTACATTCTACCATTGATATATACGTAGGTCTTTCTCACAATTAACCTACCTAGGGTCCAGGTAATCTGTTTAATGTTTGACTAAGTTTAGTGATTTCCCTTCCCTAAATATGGATGTGGCCAGTACATTTGATTCCTATATAAACGAAGACTTTTCACTTTCCTGTATTACTGAAGACGATCGCAAACGGAGATCGAAATCTACATTCTATCCTTACATTGTTTCTGTCTACATGCGCTTTTTTAATACATTGGAAAATGTCCACTATGCTTTCATGATCCATCACACACACACAGCTGACACAGAACACTAGCTCAGACAAGTAAGCACACATTCACAATTTTGTACCTACACCTCCATCTTTGCCCTTTTGCCTGCAAACTGAGCCTCCATCCCTATCCCCATTTTCCAACCTTCTATATATGTATTAGGTTTCTCGCCAAATTGGTCGTTAAGCGGGGGTTGTCTTGTTGACTCAGGCCACTGTTGTTGCTGCTGCTGGCGCGGGGAAGCTCGACTCCCAAGGGTGAAAAATACTATATATACCACTGTAAATGGTGTCGTTCTTAGCAGGTAGAAGGTTAAGAAGAATGTTGGTGGGGGAGGCATCAAGAACGGTGAGCAGGTGGAAGGTTAGAAGGTGTAGGTGGCGGAGGCATCAAGAACGGTGGGAATGGACAGAATAAACAGAGTGTACCACCAGTTGAAGCAACGCCGTGAAATAATGAAGAATAAAATAAAGAATGAAGAACTAAAACGTTTCAAAATTATGCATCCTGACCTGGAAACATTTTCCCTGGATTATGCTTCTATATTTTTGTGTTGCTGATGCCAGGAAAGTTAGGTTTAGTGCTCAAAAAACTAGGTGCAACATTATCATTTAATTATTTCGTGTAAGTTTGCACTTAATGTGACAATGTACAGTAAGACAAGAGAATTACTTTGTAAACCAATCTAACACTCAGTAGTGGAGAGAGAGAGAGAGAGAGAGAGAGAGAGAGAGAGAGAGAGAGAGAGAGAGAGAGAGAGAGACAAAGAATCATTTAAAAGCGAAACGCTGGAAAATACTATGAGACCCATCCTCTAAATAAAAGCTTCTTTTATAAAAGAATTCAAGACCGTTTAAAAAGCAACGTCAGGTCTTTGCCACAAAGTTTGTTTTCCCACGTAAGATCAATGATGAGTCGTCTTAGTGTACACTCTGCCGCTGCTACATCGACCAAACATAATCTCACGGTTAGGCCGTGAGATTATGTTTGTTATGTTTGAGATTAGTGATTTGCGTTTTTTGTCACGACTGCTGTTAGAAATGTTTATTTTCACTTGAAGTACCTAACGCAAAATACGATACATTCTGAAATCTGTTAAGTTCCCTACATGGGAAATTCAACGTTTTACCAAGAAACCGACGTTAATATTCAACGGCCTTTAATTGATTTATAAACATGCAATTTAAGTACCTGACAGAACGACATAAGAAGAATTGTAAATATTATTGGCGTTTGTGATCGAAAACAATTTCAATGAAATGTAATAAGCATTGAAAAAAAGGTAAAAAAAAAGGACAAAAAAGCATAAGAAATAACTGTCTTGGAATACAAAACAAACATCCTAAAGTAGGCCAAAAGCTTGTCTTAAAAAGCAAGAAACAAGCAACCGGAAATACAAAAAAAAAATACAATAACAGGTGTACTGGAACACGATAAACACAGTGAAATAAAAATACACGCGTCCTGGAACACACTATACACGAGTCTTTGAGCACATAAAACTAACGTCCTGGAAAAAATAATAATAAAAAAAAAACATCTTAAAACTCAGAAAAGAAGCGTCCTGGAAAACAGGAAGTGCTCATCCTAACACGTAGAAAAACGTTCTGGACAAGAAACAGTTATCTTAGAAAAAAAAACAGGCAAGAAACAAGTGTCCGGGACGAGAAATAGCGAGCATTCTGCAACACGGAAAACCAACATTCTGCAACACGAAAGTCAAGAGTTCCATAAAGCAAATGGAAAACTCTACACCCAAGAAACACGCCTGGAAAAGAAAAAGGGGGAAGGCTTCTTGAACACCACACGAAGCAAACCGCGTGAAAGGCAAGAGACAAGCCACCTGGAAAACAAGAAGGCGATGGAAACCAAGCGAGTGTCCTGGAACACCAAGAGATCTGAGGTGCCTTGTGGCGGCAGAGTGGTGTAATGTTCCCCGCTGACGATTATGTTAGGCTGCATCTTGCTGGAGAAACTACTGAGAAAGACCCAGAGAGAGAGAGAGAGAGAGAGAGAGAGAGAGAGAGAGAGAGAGAGAGAGAGAGAGAGAGAGAGAGCTTATTTCACAGGATTCAGGGTTCTGATTGGCGAAACCTTGTGACCTGACTGGTCAAAGTCTGGGCCGCGATTAGCGGACGAAAGATAGAGCCTCCACCACTAATTGCACTGAATGACTTACCCACATGGGTTTAACGCTGCCACACGACTGTGGGAACAGTGGTAGTGGCGGTGCCACTTGGCACGCGAACCGGCAAGGAATAGTCTCGGTTTACAAAGATACACACACACACATTAAGACAACTATTTCACCAAGCACTGCAAGGTAATATAAGAACATCGAGACTGATCTAGTCTGTAACATTATATGAGTACTGTAGGTACAGGAAGATCCGACAGTAACAATTCCAGATAAATTAAAACGACCATGTATTTTAAAGTCAAAGCCCCATTCGCCATTCTGTACTAATGAAACCAAAATAGCTGCTCCGCTAATTTGATAAATGCACAATAAATATTTACAAGATTTAGTATTGTGAATGAAGACGCTGATATCTCTCTCTATCATACCATACACACACATTTTTTCTTTGCAAGGTAAAGGTAATAAGCTACTTGTCTTGATTGGGGAAAAGGACACATTAAGAATTTCCTCCAGTGCAATACGTGTATACAACAAGCAAAATGGCGATCAATATTATTTTATATGCAGTATCTTAAACGCCGATGGTGGTGGTGGTGACTATAAGTTTTCTCTCCAGGGAATGAACTTATACAATCTTCCGGACACAAGGGATCTTCATCTTTGACCTCCTCTTCCTTTTTTTCTTCCCCTCCTCTCTCCTCATTCTCTACCTGCGGGGATTCAGTTCGTCCTGGAAAATAAGCATTGGGTAATCAGGATACTGTTTTCTGCCTTCCTTTCTCTCAAGGATGAAACAAAGCTCTCCCATTACGACTGTATTTACGCTGATCTTAATATCAGTAGGCAAAAAATTCGCCTTCAGTGTTTTCAGCGAACGCGTAGCTGCCTTCACATTCCTCGACATTATTTACGATTATTTTACTGTCCAATGAAGCGCTTAACCTTTCAAACTTTCTAGCAGTCATAAATTAAACAAAAAAGATGGCGAATATTAAAGCTAATAATCAACGTATCAGGTGTATTAACAACAATGCTGAATGTGAACACGTATGTACAGACATACAAATACAGACGCACTTAAAAACATGTAAACGCAGACACAGACACATGCAGAAGCATATCAACAGAAGTGAGTTCAAGAATATTTGGAAAATGGGACAAAACTGCAACAATTGCCCAGCAAGTAGTTACTGGAATTCAACCCCAACAACTGTACTGAAAAATGGTGCTGGTAAAAGATTACCTGAGAATCTATAAGGGGAAACAATTCAATGTAGTAAACAACCCTTTCCCTGGGAATACTCATCATACCTAGCCTATCTTCTGAGTCGCACATGACCCGTATAACATCAGCTGTGTTTGGACAGTTGACAAATGTAAGAACTGCCTCAAAAAAAAACTTGGAAAGGCAATATCTGAGACACTGTTCACCACATACATCCGGCCATTTCTCGAGTATGCCGGATGGGCATAAAGCCACATCTAGTCAATCACTTAAACTCAAAAAAGTTACGAGATTTGACAACAGGCAGATTCAAAAACTTATAGAGCATGAAATGCTCTTTAAGTTTTGATAGACCTAACGTCTATCAAAGTAGTCACACCGATGCCTCCCCGCCCCCCAAAAAAAAAGTTATTTAAAGTTCGTATGAGAATAAATCACATCATATCACACACCTACGCCAACAAATAAGTATTTCTTTGGGTGTGTACTTAGTGATAAAACTACTAAAAACATCAGAAATCACATAATACATAATTTTGGTACAGTGCAGCAAGTCAATTACATTATTTTCATAAGAGGTTAAAAGTATTTTTGTCCTATCAGAAGCCAAAGCTCTACACTACTCGTATGTTGGTTTATTTATCAGTTTGTCTGTTTTCTAAATATTTTATATACTCTGTAAGTTTTCATGTTTCTATTTACTATCGTAGGATGTTCTTCATTCTTCAGTTTTATTGCCTCCGTTTATGGCTTTTTTCTAGTCTCCGTGTAATTCTTTTCCAAAAGATCAAAGATATATTATTTTAAACATGTCGTTACTTTTCTCTATAGGGGTGAGGTCAGGATAGTATAGAAATAATTATCGCTTTCCATCCTTCATTCCCTCCCGCCGTAATGTAGCCTAAGAGAGTGAGTGGTGAATAAAAAAAAAATAAAAACACTTTCTTGGATATTCAACAGGAGAGGGGTAAGTCGAGTTTGTATTTCTTACTAGCAGCATTATAGCCAGCCGGACTTAAGAGTCCTCG
Organism: Cherax destructor; assembly: GCA_009830355.1. Lineage (NCBI taxonomy): Eukaryota > Metazoa > Arthropoda > Malacostraca > Decapoda > Parastacidae > Cherax > Cherax destructor. The sequence continues at coordinate 297,056 of WNWK01000449.1, forward strand.
CATCCACCACAACAATCCCTGAGAAGGAGGCTTTAGGTTCGGAAGTGTGCGTAACTAAATCCGATACTATTGGCAAAATGCTTGTCCAACACTTTATTTAACAAGTATATTCTTACAGTCTTACAATTTCGAAGTGCTGTCTGTTTCAGAAATACGAATTCAACGGGGAAAAAAAAGGCATAACTCTCTCCTTTTGATCTACATACCATTTTATCACGCCATCAAATCACCTTACACATAAAATAGCTCTTCATTTTTGGAGTGTCAAATCTGTTTAGTATCTTGCGGGTTGAGCGTCATTTCTCGGTATCATAGTTCCGTAAGGGAGAGCAGGTTAAGTACCTACCTGGAGTCTACCTGGGGGGCATTCCGGGGATCAACGCCCTCGCGGCCCAGACCACGACCAGGCCTCCAGGTGGATCAGAGCCTGATTAACCAGGCTGTTACTGCTGGTCGCACGTAATCCAACGTACGAACCACAGCCTGGAGTCTTTCTTCTCTGCAACCAGTCCGTGTAATTTGGGGACCAAAATTGAAGAGCATATTTAAGGTGAGGTCTGACAAGTGCATTACAGCATCAAAATTGTTTCTGTTGTTACGTGCCCAAAATTTCTAGGGGGTAGTTAGGGAAGAAGGGGAGAGAGAGAGAGAGAGAGAGAGAGAGAGAGAGAGAGAGAGAGAGAGAGAGAGAGAGAGAGAGAGAAGTTTTGTGTAAGACAAAAGGTTGTCTTTAATGATTACGCTGAGAGCGGAAAGATGAGTGTGTGGGGAAAGAGGTAGAAAGGGAGTGAGGGGAGGCTAGGACACGCGTCGGTGAGGTTCAACCACAAGCAGGAGAGAAGAGAGCAATCTAGAGGTGGGGAGTCGGGGTGCCTTAATCAAAGGGTTAGGGTGTCATAATTAAGGGGTTAGGTAGAAAAGTTGAGGTTGCCCCACCACGTCTGACCTGGGACATTGTCAGACACTGTAGCGGTAGCGTACGTAAATTTGTACTGGTATAAGTTTACTACATCGACCGTTCGTCCCAAACCAACTAAAACCACTCTATAAGAAAGCCAGAGGCTTGGCAATAAAAAGCATGGGTTGATGAGTGCACTAAAAGAAGTCGTCGCTAAATGTAAGGGGACCAAGACTCTTCAATGAGCTTCCTTCGTGGTTTCTCCTTGGATGTCTTCAAAAGGGAACTTGAGAAGTTCCTCGAGTCAGTTCCTCATTAGCCGGGCTGTAGCACTTACAAAGAACTGAGCGCGACCGACACCAACACATAATCAGGACGGTTGGTCTAGGAATTAGTAGCGGGGAGGAGGTGACCCCCGAAACTGACTTAAGGTATACTAAGTGAATAGCAGAGAGGCAAAAAGAGCGGGAGGGGATGATGGGGTAAGGGATTGAGCGGTTCAAGGAGTGAGTGGTTCAGGGCATAAGTGATTCAGGGAACAAGTGGTTCAAGGAGTGAGGGAGGCAGGGAGTGATGAAATGAGTAACTGATTAAAAGAAGCGAGTGAATTGGGAATGATGGAGTGAGCTAAGGAATGAGTGAGTGATGGTAAGACTGAAAGATCGAAGGGGTGAGGGGGCGAGGGAGTTCATGGGTGAGAAGGTAAACATCAAGAGCGCCTGGGAAGCACCTTCACTATGAAGCTGATAGGACAAACGCCTCACTAATTGAGATACACAAGTACGCCGCACTAACTGAGAGTTACAAGTGATTAAAGGTAGTACTGCTCAACGTGCCTCTCTCCCATCCAACCCACCAACCCATCACATGACCCCGGGAGGAACGCCAGTATTGATCTCTAGGCTCAGTAGTAGGTAAAACCAGCACACCTTGTGTAAATATGTGTTTGTCTGTATGATCGTGTATAATATAATGCACAACTTAATAATGCAGAAATAAGCATACATGATTATCAGCCATGAATGTACACAATTTTACCGAGAAAAACATAAGAGGATTTTGCCAAGTGATAACCTGTGGGAGTCAACAGCAAAACGATGAAGCATTTGTTTACGATACTTGACGTAAACGTCAAAATTCAGCTTTTGTAAATTTTCTCTTACCAACAGTAAAACAGATATGCTACACTTTCGCCTCTATTACAAGGTATCTTCAGGAATGCCTGGAGCTAGAACAGGTATGAAATCTTCGATCTGTTTCATAGTTTCCAAGTGAATTATCATTTAACTGATATTCAAATGCAACTTATGATTTCTTTTTGACATTGTTCTTCATATAATTTAAATAACTGCAAGCCTTTTAATCAAAGATAAAAAAAAAACACGACTGAACCAGTGTTGTTTTAACCAGCTTCAACCAATGAGGTGGACTAAAACAACAGGGGTTCGATCCCCCGGCTAGTCGCAGTGTTGTTATTGATTAAATATCATTCGTTCGCGGTTACAATACTATATATATATATATATATATATATATATATATATATATATATTTCTTTCAACACGTCGGTCGTTTCCCACCGAGGCGGGGTGGCCCAAAAGGAAAAACGAAAGTTTCTCCTTTTACATTTAGTAATATATACAGGAGAAGGGGTTACTAGCCCCTTGCTACCGGCATTTTAGAGAAAGAATTCTGTTCCACTTCCCCATGGAGAATATGTATATATATATATATATAGTATATATATATATTGTAAACCACGAACGAGTGGAATTGATCAATAACAACACTGCGACTAGCCAAGGACTCGAACCCATGCTGCTTTAGCCCGCCTCATGGTTAGCGAAAACACATGAGCGTCATGTATATATATATATATGTCGTACCGATTAGGTAAAACTGGTCAATTAGCAAGAACTCATTTAAAATTAAGTCCTTTCTAAAATTTTCTCTTATACGTTTTAAGATATATTTTTTTCATTTATGTTAATGTAAAAATTTATAATTTTGTACCAAGAGAAACTTTGGAAACCTACCTAACCTTATTACAACAAGCGCAATTTAATTTAGCCTAACCCAACTAAATATATTTTAGATACGTTAACAATAATTCCATAATAAACAAACACAATGAAATATATTTTTTTCGTTAGGTTCAGAATGATTTTCGCGAAATTATTGCATACACAAATTTTCGCTTGTCTTATATGGCAAGATGAGGGTTGCTATTTAAGCCAAAATCGCAAGTTTTACCTAATCGGCACGACATATATATATATATATATATATATATATATATATATATATATATATATATATATATATATATATATATATATATATATATAATATGTGTATTATGCTGATCAACAAAAATATACAAACTACACAACAGGCAGTATGGTGTATATATTTAACAGAAAGCTATCAACAACTTTACACCACTAACAACACATAATCATTGAACATGCAATATATAATTCACCTTCAAAATAAATTTCTCAAACGGGATTAAGATAATGAAGTAATAAAAACAGTACACAACATGTACAACTGGAAAATTATTTGTTTGATGACCAATTTTAGCCTCTATAATATTTTCACCCCAACTACTGTATTTCAGTCCTTAATATAACATCTGAAATCTTAACGAAGAATTTCAGCCTTTATGATTTCGTTTATGACTTCAATATATTTAAATTATTAATATAGCATTTCAGTTAATAACATAGTACTTCATTCGCTAATATAGTATTTCCGCCGCCTCTGTTAAGGCATTTCAGAATTAATCATAACGTCATATGAATACACAAGTGATTTAATTATTCTATATACACACACGCGATTCCTGACCCTTATGTTACTAAGTGATATTTCAGCTTCGACAACATCACTTCATCCCAGGCAATGATTCAGCTCGAGGAATAAGCATTCTTGACCTGTGAAAGCTTCTGAGACACTAACAAGTCACTGCAGTAAACGCAGACATGGACACTCACGACACACATGCACACACACACACACAAACACACACACGACACACACACCAAAACACACACACGACACACACACCACACACACACACACACACACTAGCGTTACTACAATCCAACACACCGGGGGATCCAATAATGGAGGCTGACGGGTGCTTGTGGGTGGCGAGAGATACAGAGATCAGACTTCAACGCGGAGCAGCAGCTTTTCCGAACGATTTAACAGGTGCGTGGGTTGAGCTGTTAAGGCAGACAAGTGGGGGGGTATACTGGAGCCCTAGAAAAGTAGCACAAATGTTAGGGAACTGATGCACTTATGTGGGCAGCTGCTCACGGCTGGAATAACATTTATGAGTAATACATAAAGTGTGAAATTCAAAGTGAGTTTAAAAGATGAGATATTTTGTAAACCGAGATACTCATGTTTCTCAGCTGATATACTATTTTATTACGTACGATATTTTTTTATAAAATAATCTGAAAGAACCCTCGAGGACTCTTGAACACTGATATTCAAAGTCAGCCAGAGCCAGGATATAAACTGTGTTCCTCCTGTCGGAGAGATCGCCGATATTTCCATAATAGGTTCATAAACGTTGATGAATTATATCGAAGGTACATACAACAGTTAGAAGGACCGCCACACACACACACACACACACACATACACACACACACACACACAAACACACACACTCACACACGATAAATCGCTACAACAATGATTCTCATCTAAATTGTTCCAAGGTTTCATATAAAACGAAGCAGTAACATATTTTCCACCCAAGTTCGAAAATAGGATAGAATCAACGAGAATTATGATAACGAGCATAAAATGAACAGTGTAATCCAAAAGCCTAAACTGGGCCTCAAGCGAAGGTAAACACAATTATTGTGTAGCAAGAGAACCAACAGGTGGAGACGTAATAACACCGATGGAGACAAGTACACGGGAATATTCAGTGCAAACTATCACGTAATACAAACACAAAGACAGCATTAGAAACCCATTGCGCTACAGAGGTTATGCAGCCTCCAGCAAGACCCACACTGAACGTACACCACCAAGACAAGAGAGGCCACGACCCTGCTGTTGAAGGATGCACTTCCTTATGTCTGATTCCATATACAGTGAACGAGCAGTGTGAGTGACAAAGTGATAGCAAGGTTATTAACGTATCGAAGCCAGGTCAATGTGTCCAGTAAAGTACTGCTGGAGGACCCAGCCTCTAATGATTACTCTAAGAGGTTCGCTAGCAGCACAGACTGGTGTATGTAGAGCTGCTTGTTTTAGAGAAAACAGTTCTGTTTTCTTCACAGATCTACGAGTTCGAATAAATCGTCGCAGATTAGGGAAAGAATGCATCTTTTTAGTAACAGGAAAGTTTCATTAGTCGGAACTTGGGTAAAAATGGAGGACACCAAATTAGACGTTTCATCCTCAATGGTTCCAGACAGACTGAAGCAAATCGAATTCGCGATTCAGTTCACGCCCAAATGTCTTTCCTAGACACTTATTCATGATAACACATTCCGTTAAAGAATAGAGAAGAT
>WNWK01000449.1:305000-402500 GCA_009830355.1 Cherax destructor
AATATATCTTTAAATGTACAAGAATTTTTTTTGGAAAGGACTTAATTTTAAATGAGTTCTTGCTAACTGACTAGTTTTCCTTATTCGGCACGACACATATACCGCTATATCTACCACTACCTGGATTTCATCCTGCACAACATACCGCCGCTGCAGCTACAGCTACCGCTGATCTATGGGGTACACAAGCGGGGCTCGGTAATCTTACTCAGGAATAACAAAGATAATTACCAATTACACAACTTGCTCCACCACGGAATACATCACTGCGTCACTTTCAAATTCTGAATTTTCATTTACCAAAAAGGAACGTTATATATTTCTCTTTGAACGCCGTCTTAAGCAAAAAAGAAAGGACAAATTTTCTTACCGTCTCAATGGTATAATTTATTGACACACAAACTGGAAAACACAAAAATTACCCTGGATATAAATATCGTTCTCAGAGTCAATGAACAAACATCAATCTCGTTTTACAAAAATCTAAAATTGGATGAAGTCAAATCTGCTTTCTCGGTGCATATTTTGTGTATTTTCATCAACTTTTTTAATCAGAAAAACCCAAACTAAATAAATAAGTCAATAAATGTTATGTGAGTGCAATACGTCTGGCCAAGACACACAAATCCTTGCAGATTGATTCTGATCTCTCAGACTCTGGCTGCCTTTCCATAATGGAAATGTATTTTAGCCATGTATATAACAGACACATGAACACTACACATGTAACGAAAATATGAATACTATTTTCAAGAATGAAATGGAATTAGGAAGAATACTGCTAAGCGAGCATTTACTATACTAAACAAAATATAACAGTTCCAGATTTTGTTGCATAAATAACAGTAATTGATGGGCAAAAAGCTTTACAAAAGCAATATTACCTAAATAGGGTGACGTCTAACCCTTATTAATACAAAAACAAATACATATTACCTTTTTGGTTTAGGACAATGTTTCATAATTGTAAAGAAATTAGGAGAGATTTGTGCCTTCATGATACATTAATACAGGGAGTTTTGAGCCTTCATGATACATTAATACAGGTAGTTTTGTGCCTTCATGATACATTAATACAGAGAGTTTTGTGCCTTCATGATACATTAATACAGAGAGTTTTGTGCTTTCATGATACATTAATACAGAGAGTTTTGTGCCTTCATGATACATTAATACAGGGAGTTTTGTGCCTTCATGATACATTAATACAGGGAGTTTTGTGCCTTCATGATACATTAATACAGGGAGTTTTGTGCCTTCATGATACATTAATACAGAGAGTTTTGTGCCTTCATGATACATTAATACAGAGAGTTTTGTGCCTTCATGATACAGAGAGTTTTGTGCCTTCATGATACATTAATACAGGGAGTTTTGTGCCTTCATGATACATTAATACAGGGAGTTTTGTGCCTTCATGATACATTAATACAGAGAGCTTTATGCCTTCATGATACATTAATACAGAGAGTTTTGTGCCTTCATGATACATTAATACAGGGAGTTTTGTGCCTTCATGATACATTAATACAGAGAGTTTTGTGCCTTCATGATACATTAATACAGAGTTTTGTGCCTTCATGATACATTAATACAGAGTTTTGTGCCTTCATGATACATTAATACAGAGAGTTTTGTGCCTTCATGATACAGTAATACAGAGAGTTTTGTGCTTTCATGATACATTAATACAGGGAGTTTTGTGCCTTCATGATACATTAATACAGAGAGTTTTGTGCCTTCATGATACATTAATACAGAGAGTTTTGTGCCTTCATGATACATTAATACAGAGAGTTTTGTGCCTTCATGATACATTAATACAGAGAGTTTTGTGCTTTCATGATACATTAATACAGAGAGTTTTGTGCCTTCATGATACATTAATACAGGGAGTTTTGTGCCTTTATGATACATTAATACAGGGAGTTTTGTGCCTTCATGATACATTAATACAGGGAGTTTTGTGCCTTCATGATACATTAATACAGGGAGTTTTGTGCCTTCATGATACATTAATACAGGGAGTTTTGTGCCTTCATGATACATTAATACAGGGAGTTTTGTGCCTTCATGATACATTAATACAGGGAATTTTGTGCCTTCATGATACATTAATACAGGGAGTTTTGTGCCTTCATGATACATTAATACAGGGAGTTTTGTGCCTTCATGATACATTAATACAGGGAGTTTTGTGCCTTCATGATACATTAATACAGGGAGTTTTGTGCCTTCATGATACATCAATACAGAGAGTTTTGTGCCTTCATGATACATTAATACAGGGAGTTTTGTGCCTTCATGATACACTAATACAGGGAGTTTTGTGCCTTCATGATACACTAATACAGGGAGTGTTGTTCCATTTTGATACACTAATACAGGGAGTGTTGTTCCATTTTGATACATGAATCCAAAACGTTCTCCTATGGCACAAGAATACAAGGAGTTTCGTGCCTCTATGGCATATAGAAACAAGGAGTTTCATGACTCACGAAATCGTAATGACACGACTGCAAACAAACCACTGTACGGGTGAGACTTGCACTCAAGTTTTAAGATTCACTTGCCGCGAGTTCAAGTCCCGCCTAAACAGTGCATTTTGTTTAAGGAGTTTCATGCTTCCATGATACACACAAGGAAGGAATTTTGTAACTCAGTGATACATACAGACAAGGAGTTTAGTGCATCATAGATGAATACATGGAGAGTTTAGAAAGCTATTGTACCTTATGAAAATTAAGCTCTAAATACAAAGACAATGACACTGTAAAGAAAGTACCTATAACGTACGTACCCTAACACGAAAGTAACTCAGGTATATGTACAGTGATGTGTAACAAACTTCAATATGTACACTGATATAAAAGTCAATAAAAGGGAAGTAGAGTAAATCATTATATACAGCCTCAAGAGCACTATTAAGTTACATACAGCCAAAAGTAACTATGTAAGGAACATACAGTCAACCAGTTGTTTTATCAGTGCAATACAAAGAGACGGTGGAAGACATGAAGTAGGTGTTAGAAGTGATCAGTTCCTCAGTCCCAGGGCTGAGGGACTAATCACTAACTACCTCATGTCTTCCACTGTCTCTTCTCTGTATTAAACTGAGAAAGTCACTGGCTGCCGAAGCCTCTCCACAATAACAAAATTTGTTCAACATGACTTATTAAGGTACTTGTCAGTTTTGTAAACCATTAATATACATTAACTTATATTACAAATCAGAACTCAGAGTGAATCCGTGACGAATATCTTAACCTTGACCAACAATGAGAAGTGTGCAAATAAATATAAAAGAAAAAAATCAGTAAAATATTTCTGTATATTCGAATATCAATACACAAATACATCAAAGCGATTCAAAATGGAGGCCAAGCATTAAAAAGCACTTGAGGTTGTGCGAGCACATCAAAGTCCGCGCAGAACCTCTTGTAAAGCAAGCACATCCCGCTCCAACTAAGATATAAGAAAATAATGAATAAAGGAACCCTTCCTCGGCCACAACCTCGCAGAAAACTCCACTGAAAGATGTGAAGACTTTGATCAAAAAATAAAGAAAAAAAATTCTCTGGAAACACGATAATTGGGAAAGTTTTTTTATGTGTCCTCAAGTCCATGGTGCTCGAGGGATTGGACGAGGCACAACGGCAAATGCATCATGATGGAATTACTCGCCCCGAGTTATTTAAGCCTCCATTTCTAAAGTTAAGCAAGGGAAGTATAATCGAAGACGACTGGTGTTTGATGTCGTCTTCACGCACACGCACTACAAATACCGCTTGGGTCCCGAGACTGTGGGAGGATGTCTGAAATGTTTGGACACTGGCAGGTTTTGTGGGCGTATGATAATTGTGTGTGGCCTTGCGGAGCTGCCGGCCCCACTCACAGGACTCCGGCCGCAAGGTACCTCCACAACAGGTTAATTACACACACTCTTCTTTCACGGGATTCTAATTAAAGATCTCTGTGTAAAGCTACTATGAATGGTGAGTTCTGAAATGTGCCAGGTAAAAAACCTGTAGGCAGAGTACAACACCAGCACTGCTTACGCTTACAGATATATTTTAAAAAGTGGAAAACAGTAATTAATTATCAGCTTTTCATAGATACTACATTCAAACTCTTCAAACCTACTTCACACTTACCATCCCTTAACAATGATGACTACTAGCGAACAGGATACACCGACCACAACCACCACTCTCACTATATAACTCGGTCCACCCACCACAACCAACCTCTCGCTACAGGGCTCGACCTAATAACCACAAGCTACCAACTACAACCACTTGTTGCCACACTCACCTACACCCTCTCGTTGCAATACTCAACTACCTCCTTTCATTACCAAATTCAGCCTCATACAAATATGCACAACAAAAATAACTTGTTCACTTACAACAATCCCTTCTTACTAAAGTCCCCCAACATTCCATACAGCCGTGCTACTCTTCCGCAAAGTTCCCATCATCCTACGCCCACTTTCACCATTCCCATCAGCACCCCACACCCCAATCCCCTCTCTGCCATTATCTAAGACTCAAGAGAGGAAGAATCCAAGCCTAATTTTCTCCGTGAGGCAAGAATCTTTCTTTTCCATCTGGGAACCGAAAGATCGTCAAGGATGGGTCTTCAATTATGAGGAATGAGGTTAATACTTCATGAGACTGACCTGGAAGTTAGCCTCGCTGCCAGGCGGCAGCCACAACCCGCAGGTTAAAGGGAGGAGAGCCGGAGGATAAAGAGGACAAGAACGATGAGGAGAGAGTGGCGAGGAGATAGAGAGGACGAGGCAGTGTTGTTTGTGGGTGAAAGTGGTGGTAAAGGGGAGGAGAGGGAGGATTATGAAGTAGTGTTGGAGACTGAGGAGAGGGAAGGTGTTCGTGGTATTATACTGGGTGTTGCAGACTACCAGACGCGAAGAGACTGGGAGAGAAAGTGTGGTTAATTCTATATGATAGCTACGCAGTGAGAACAAAAGCTGTTTAGGTGTCATATTCCATCACGCAAGATGGGGTCATACAAGGTGTTGAAATCTGTCAGCATGATCTGGGAGGCTTCAGTAGGGCAGAAGGAAAGGGGAGGAAAGGAAGGAGTGCATTATGGGAGGTCCTACATTACACTATCATTATCCTCTCCATCTACTTCCTCCCACCTAGCCATTTACTTACCAGAAACTAACTCTCGTCAGTAAGTTACTTCCTGAAATGCAATAGGACAGACCTATCTTTACCTATGTTAAACATTATTTAATGGAGCTGCAAATTAAATACCACATACTCATATACCCTATATATTATACTATACATGAATTTTCCATATTAACTTCGTACTTCTCTTAATAATTCGAGACTAGATAATGATCTGGGACGAACCGACGTCCAGCTAAATTTATATTTTCAGTCTGAGAGTTGCTTCAGTCACGATACTCTTGACTATTTTTTCTTGCATAATATGCTAATACATCTGTATAATATTACAGTATTAACTATGCAAAATCTACTATAACTATACAAAATCTACTACAACTATGCAAAACTAAAATTCACAATAGCAGATAATGCGGCCACCAAAGCCAACACCTTAATGTCCTTCATTATTCTCAAGGATTGTCCAGTATATTCATCATAATACAGTGAGTGGCGCTTTATTATTCAGCAATGAGTCAGCGAGTGGGTGGGCGTTGCTCAAGGTTCAGCATCACCTATGTGCCCGGTGCCACCCAGGTGGGCGGCACTTGTGTCTACGTTAACTCAGTATCTTCCCCTAGTGAACACAAAGATAAAGTATTACCACGCCACTGAAGTGACACGTTTACAATACATTGGAAGTAAGAGCGTGTGTAAGGAGTACCCAGGGTTCGCTGCACTCTTCTACATGTTCTTCCTGACATACTAAACTCGTGTGGATCATTAAACACAAGTTGTGGAAGCTAGATCCTCCGTCTGCTAATCACGAGAGAGACATTACCATTCAGCATAGACTTATCTAGCGACCTCTAGAGAAAATTCACCAGCCTACCTAGGACATGTCTGTACAATTCTGGACATAGACATAGGAATGCTGCCTAACTTATACAGAAAGACCGAGAACAAACGAGCTTCGTCGACAGGTAAAAGTAAGGGTAAAGGACACTACAGATGTCGTGTCCTTCACTCCTGTAGATGAAACGAGACTTTCACAACATCGTATGAATACAACAAACTGTGTGAGCCGTATAAGTTCAGTCTCACTAATACCTAAGATACCAACTGCCCAGGTAATCAGAAACCTAAAATCAGAGAGATTCTTCCAAGCCAATTGAGACATTCTTCGGCGCTTTCTAATTATGTAACAAAATTAAATTTAAATAATATACAACTCAATATCACTTAACTCACTACTTAATTTATTTACAACTTGATTATACTTTTATGATATTACTGGTATACAAAACTGACAAGTAGATGGTAAGTCATATGTGCAACACGTACCTTTGATGAGTTTCGAGAGTCTTACTACTATCGGAGCCCGGCCATAGGCCAGGGTCGTCTGGTGCTTGCCTGGTCAACCAGGCTGTTGCTCCTGGAATCCCGCTGCCTCACATATACATCACAGCCTGGTTGATCTGGCACCTGGTGAAGACACTTGTCCAATTTTGTCTTGAACACTTGTTTCAGATATCTTCTGGTAAGATGTTGAAAAGTCTGGGACCCCGAATGTTGATACAGTGCTCCCTTATTATGCCCACCGCACCCCTGCTCCTCACTGGGTTTATTTTGCACTTCCTCTCATATCTCTCACTCCAGTATGTTGTTATGGCAGTGTGCAAATTTGGGACGAGGTCCTCAAGTACTTTCCAGGTATATATTATATCTTTCCTCAACTCCAATGAGTACATGTTCAAGACTTTAGGGCGTTCCCAGTAATTTAAATGCTTTACTAGCTCTATGTGGGCCGTAAACGATTTCTATTTGTTCAAGCTCTGATATTTCTACTGCCTTGAACGGGGCCGTCAGCACTGGGCAGTATTGTAAGTGAGGGAGCACTAGCGATTTGAAGAGTGTTACCATCAGCATTATTTCCAAGTCTTTTACGTGTTCCTTTCGTTCTATCTGGTAATGCTCTTGAGTTTTGTAGTGTTCCTTTTAAGTTCTTCATTCTTTCCATACCTAAGCAGCTGGAACTTATCATCCACTGCCCACTGGAATACACTGTTTATATCTTCCAGTAATTTTTCAGTGTCTTCTACCGTAGTGACTTTCATGCTTATTTTAGTGTCATCTGTAAATGATACAAAACTATGACGGGTGTTTTTATCTATGTTTCTTATGAGGATAAGAAACAGCAGAGGTGCCAGGACAGTGCTTTGGGGAACTGAGCTTTTTACCTCTCTACTTTTTGTGTTCTTTGAGTTAGGAACCCGAAAATCCATCTGCCTACCTTCCCCGTGATGCCTGTGGCCCTCATTTTGTGCGCTATCACTCCATTATCGCATTTATCAAACGCTTATCTTTATTGAGGAGGCGAGATATCTTCACAATAAAGATACCCAAGTGTTGCACATATATCTTCTCATTTACTTGACTATACTTAATTTATTTACATCCTTATTATACTTAATCTACAACTTCACAATACTTATTTATAACTGATAATGATAATTCATTCACAACTTTATTAAAAAGCTTTTACTATACAGCTTAAGGTCACTTATCTGAAGGTGGAAATAACTTGCACTTCCTACTAATGAAAGTAAGAGCCACAAAAACTGAGAGAAGCAATTTAACTTCCATTTCAAGTAATTAACAAATTATAAATCAATTAAAGATACTCTGAGAGGTTCGTTGATAATGTTGTCAATTTTGCTGGTGATGAAGGGAGCCAAAGTTGAAGTGAGAGCCTTTTAAAGTGATCTTGATGAGGCTTTTCAATTCCAAGAGTAATATGCAAATTGCTTTATCAAACGCATCAAAGATTACTCGAAAAATTAATCATCATTCGTAAAATATTTAACAAGATGGTAGTAATGTGTTTGAAGTGAAGCGCTGGTCGAGTAGAGAGAGAAAGAGAACAGACGGAACAAAGAAGGATACCAGAAGGAGGAGAATAATAGGAGAACGAAAGAGAGACACTGATGCGGAAAAGGCCTCGACAACTAGTAATTACCGCAGTACAATAGTAGAGCATAGGTACGGCACACACACGACCTCGGGTTCAATACCCGTCACCCACGAGGCTATGACGTGTTACATCATGCAATTGGCAAGTGGAAGGGCCAGGAGCTTAGACTCTATCCCTGCAACCACGAATAGGCGCACACAAAGAAACAGCAAGAAATACCCTACAAGATGTCAATCTTCAACTTTCCATACCGCAGTAACACACGAACACTCAACTTACAACAGTGTCTTTAAGGAAATAGGGGTCAGCATCCCTGTGACTACTTTCCCTACATATCCGTGTGTCCGTAGGATCGAATTATTACAGTCATTGGGAAGGGGAAAGAGAAAAAATGCTAAACCAGAGGAATCATACAGCGCCTGGGGCAATGGAAGGCATTCAAGCTCGATTCACGGAACTGGAGCACAGGTTCAATTATTTAGATCAAGATCCCTTCACCAGCATTAAAGAACCTTCCTTGAGGGGCAGTAAGGCCGAAGAGATATAATTATTTCACAGAGTATGAAAAATTAGCATACTATGTGTCTAAGATATCCTAGATCCTAACAATACTAATTCTAAATGCTGTTGACCATTACCATACTTTAATCTTTCCGTAGATTTACCCAAATATCCTAGCATCTAATTCATCATAAATTCTATCTTAATTTTAACAATACAGTTTCCTCTCCAAGTCGTAATAGTTTTCCCAGATCTATAATCTCAGCCGTCTTCCCCAGACATCCCATGCTAGTCCCCTTCCCTAGACCACCTAAGATCACATAAATCATACATCCTAGCATCTCAGTCCCCTTTCCCCAGAACTAGTGTAACAGCCCGAGCATCATCTCAGGCCCCTTCCCCAGACCTCCTAGCAACTCAGTCCGCCCTCCCTAGTAGTCGTAGCTGGGGCAGAGCTGCTAGGGGCTGAGCGCCACCATAATCCCAGGCCAGGAGCCACGTATCATACAGCTGAGCTATGTATTGGTTACCGATACAAATATTTAACATTTTCGGGGAGAAGACGCGTCTGAGGCGGTTGTGGGTGAACTGCGTCCCACGTGCAGGAGTAGTGTGACCCGTCAAGAACGTGGCCCTCCCCGGGGCATGTCGCATACCCGAGGTATTAGACCCATCCTGAAGTGACCCGCCCCAAGGCATACGGTTCACCTGGTGAATATATTTTTTCGTATTATGGATTTAAGATGAAGAATGTGATGCACAGCGGATAATATAGGTCATTATATGCAGTACAGTGCTCATCGGAGAGTACTGTCCATCCGAAGAGTGTGAATAAGAGGAGGAAATACACGAGATGAAAAGCAAAGAGGAAGTGTAAGAGATGGGAGGTAGTGACTCAGGTTAGTGATAAGTGAAACGGATCGTCAAGGTGCCCCGTGGCCTGGTGGCAAAAGCTCTCGCTTCACACGGTGAGGGTTCAGGTTCGATTCCCGAAGGGGTGTAAACATCGGACGTGTTTCCTTACACCGGTTGTCTATGTTCACCCATCAGTAAAATTGGTACCTGGGTGTTAGTCGACTGGTGTGAGTCGCATCCTGGAACAAAACTGACCTAATTTGCCCGAAATAACAAGCGGCTTTCTATATAGTAGTATGTCATTGATGTCAGCTAGGTCTGTATACCTTGTACATGTACTTGTAGTAAATAAAGATATAACTTATATTAAGGTGACGTTAATGTTTTCTCGGATGTGTTCATATTGCAGTTCAAGATGACCAGAGAAAGCACTTGAAGAATTTGATTGTCATTTGAATATTTCTCGGGTGCGTGCGCATGTAATTATGAGTGCACATAAACAGATGTACTTGCCTCATTGTGGTTGCGGGGTCTGAACCCTAGCACCTGACCCCACCTCTTAACTATCACACACACACACACGGGGACAGCAGCTATGACTCGACCCCTGCAACCACAAATAGGTGAGTACACACACACACACACACACACACACACACACAAAGGCGGGCAACGGATGATGTAGTGAGGAGGATATTGCTTTAGTCATAAAGTTGGTAAGAAGTGGGGGGAAAAGGATACTGAGAAACAAAGTGATGTAGTGAGTAGGTTGACAGGATTCCATAGCTATGAGAAGTTGTTAAAAGAAGAGGTGGGCGATAAAGCTCAATATGGGAAGAAAGGAGATGTGAACCTAGTAGGGGACCACGAAGCGAAGACTCAGGAGCAATGTGACTTCGACTACACTGGTGCAGAACCTACAAACGTGTAACACACAACATAACACGACACGACACAACCACATACACACACACACACACACCAATATAAATCCCCACATTTAGAACACAAAAACTGCATTAAGAAAAAGATATCAGAAAATCGGCATTTTCAGCCTTAGCTTTTATAAATTGCGTAGTCTCTAAACTCGCATTGTCCCTCCCTGAGCGGCCTATAATCCTGGGGAAAAGTAAGAGGGACGTATCTAAGGCCGGTGTGACGGGTGTAGCTGCAGTAACGCTGAGAATCCCCGACTTCTCTTCTAAACAGCTGATGCCGCCGCTAGTCTCGCTGCTGCTACGGCTGCTTCCTGGCTCCGTATACAGTACATTAAACTCTTGATATGGCAATACACAAATATATCTGTCATGTTAAATACTTTCCATTGTGCATAACTGTATATAAAAACCAGCATTGGTAGCTTATGAATGACTTATGCACCACACGAGTATGCTTTGTAAATTACATTCAAAATACCTATGCTATGTGACCACTTATTGTAGTTACAATAGCAGAACAACGCTTGTGGTAACTAATTACAATGACAAACAATGGTCTCAGTTCAAGCCTAAAAACACGTTTCTAACTGATGTCTAACTATGATCTCTGTATTGTTCAGTGTTGACGGGGAGGTCAACACTGAACAATGCTCTAACAGAGAGCACAAGCGATTTGAACAGTGTCACCACTGGTACTATTTCTCTTGTTGTGAAGGTTCTCTTGGGTTCTGTACTACGGTGTCCCATTTGAGTTCTTCATTCTTTCCGTATTTAAGCAACTGAGTCTAACACCAGTGAACGTCATGTTGTTCAACACAGGAAGCAGATGCAGGGAGAGTTACATACACACACGAGAATCAAACATGTGATCGTTCAAGGATATGTTTGTGAGTGTGACACTGATGAGGTTTGTGAATGTGGCACTGATGACGTGCTTGTGAATGTGACACTGAAGATGTTTGTGTGGCACAAAACACGTGTTTGTGAGTGTGACACTGAGGACGTGTTTGTGAGTGTGGCACTGATATGTGAGTGTGATACTGAGAATGTGTTTGTGAGTGTGGCACTGATGACGTGCTGTGAGTGTGACACTGAGGACATGTTTGTGAATGTGGCACTGAGGACGTGTTTGTGACACTGATGACGTGTTTGTGAGTGTGGCACTGAGAGCGTGTTTGTGAGTGTAGCAATGAGGATGTGTTTGTGAGTGTGGCACTGAGGACAAGTTTGTGAGTGTAGCACTGAGGACATGTTTGTGAGAGTGGCACTGAGGATGTGTTTGTGAGTGTGGCACTGAGGACGTGTTTGCGAGTGTGGCACTGAGGACATGTTTGTGAGAATGGCACTGATGTGTGTGACACTGAGGACGTGTTTGTGATTGTGGCACTGAGGACATGTTTTTGAGTGTGGTACTGGGGTGTGGCACTGAGGACGTGTTTGTGAGTGGCACTGGTGTGGCTGTGAGTGTATCACTGAGGACGTGTTTGTGAGTGTGGCACGGGGGTATGGCTGTGTGGCACTGGGGTGTGGCTGTGTGGCACTGTGGACGTGTTTTGTGAGTGTGGCACGGGGTGTGGTTGTGAGTGTGGCCGAGGAGAGAGGCTGCAGCAGCTGGCTCGCCAGATAAGAGCCAGCTGGACACCTCTCCTTCAGATTGCTTTCGGCCGCCCGTCAATTCTGTGTTCCCCGACGCCCGCACGCTACCAAGCCGCCCACACGTGTACACTTCCACTCCGCCCACAAGTGTACAGTGGCAACTCGCCCACACGTATACACTGCCAACCCGCCCACACGTATAACACTGCCAACCCGCCCACATGTGTACACTGCCAACCTGTCCACAGGTTTACACTACCAATTCGCCCACATGTGTACACTGCGAACCCGCCCACACGAGCACTGTGGCAAGGAAATTATTCCGTGTACAAACCCAGGACAATGATTAATTGTACAGTGTCAGGACAATAATTCCCTGTACAGATCCAGGACATTTCAGTGTGCAGTGCCAGTGCAATGATACAGTGTGTAGTGCCAAGACAATGATGCAGTGTGCAGTGCCAGGACAATGAAGCAGTGTGCAGTGCCAGGACAATGATGCAGTGTTTAGTGCCAAGAATGATGCAGTGTGCAGTGCCAGGACAATGATGCAGTGTGCAGTGCCAGGACAATGATGCAGTGTGCAGTGCCATGACAATGATGCAGTGTGTAGTGCCAGGACAATGATGCAGTGTGCAGTGCCAGGACAATGACCACGTGATCTTGAGATCTTTCTGGGTGACAGCAGTGACAGCGCGAGAATCTTTCCAGCATAACTCTTGTCAACTCGCTTGAGCCTTGCTTCTGTAAGTCTTCATTTTGTTAGGCAGACACACACACACACACACACACACGCGCGCGCGGGCAGAGGAGTGAAGCCAGGCTGACACACATCAGCGTAGTGTTCAAATATAAAATGTTTAGTCAAACAAATATTCATTAAACGTCAAATTATCTAAACATCAGTGTGACTATACGTCCGTTAGTCTAAACATCAGTTTATCTATGCGTGTGCTAGTCTAAACATCAGTGTACACGTCAGTGTGTCTTTGGGGAACCTTGCCAGACTTCCCAGACGCGGTTTTGAATTCTGCTGACTGCAGTCTATTTCTTTATATATATATATATATATATATATATATATATATATATATATATATATATATATATATATATATATATATATATATATATATATTTTTTTTTTTTTTCAACAAGTCAGCCGTCTCCCACCGAGGCAGGGTGACCCAAAGAAAGAAAATCCCCAAAAGAAAAACTTTCATCATCATTCAACACTTTCACCACACTCATACATAATCACTGTCTTTGCAGAGGAGCTCAGATACAACAGCTGAGAAAAGTCCCTCCCAGCTGTCACTATCTCAGACCCCTCCTTTAAAGTGCAGGCATTGTACTTCCCATTTCCAGGACTCAAGTCCAACTAAATCAATTAACTGGTTTCCCTGAATCCCTTCACAAAATGTTACCCTGCTCACACTCCAACAGATCGTCATGTCCCAAAACCATTTGTCTCCATTCACTCCTATCTAACACGCTCACACATGCTTGCTGGAAGTCCAAGCCCCTCGCCCACAAAACCTCCTTTACCCCTTCCCTCCAACCTTTTCTAGGACGACCCTACCCCGCCTTCCTTCCCCCACAGATTTATACGCTCTCCAAGTCATTCTACTTTGATCCATTCTCTCTAAATGACCAAACCACCTCAACAACCCTCTTCAGTCCTCTGACAAATACTTTTAGTAACTCCACACCTTCTCCTAATTTCCACATTCCGAATTTTCTGCATAATATTTACACCACACATTGCCCTTAGACAGGACATCTCCACTGCCTCCAGCCTCCTCCTCGCTGCAGCATTTGCAACCCATGCTTCACACCCATATAAGAGTGTTGGTACCACTATACTTTCGTACATTCCCTTCTTTGCCTCCATGGATAACGTTTTTGTCTCCACAGATACCTCAATGCACCACTCACCTTTTTCCTTCATCAATTCTATGGTTAACCTCATCCTTCATAAACCCATCCGCTGACACGTCAACTCCCAAATATCTGAAAACATTTACTTCTTCCATAATCCCTCTCTCCAATGTGATATCCAATTTTTCTTTATTTAAATCGTTTGATACCCTCATCACCTTACTCTTATCTATGTTCACTTTTAACTTTCTACCTTTACACACTCTCCCAAACTCATCCACTAACCTTTGCAACTTTTCTTTAGAATCTCCCATAAGCACAGTATCATCAGCAAAAAGTAACTGTGTCAACTCCCATTTGCATTTAATTCTCCATAATTTAATCCCACCCCTCTCCACAACACCCTAGCATTTACTTCTTTTACAACCCCATCTATAAATATATTAAACAACCATGGTGACATTACACATCCCTGTCTAAGACCTACTTTTACCGGAAGTAATCTCCCTCTCTCCTACACACCCTAACCTGAGCCTCACTATCCTCATAAAAACTCTTTACAGCCTTCAGTAACTTACTACCTATTCCATACACTTGCAACATTTGCCACATTGCTCCCTATCCACTCTATCATATGCCTTTTCTAAATCCATAAATGCAATAAAAACTTCTCTACCTTTATCTAAATACTGTTCACATATATGCTTCACTGTAAACACTTGATCTACACATCCCTACCCACTCTAAAGCCTCCTTGCTCATCTGCAATCCTACTCTCTGTCTTACCTCTAATTCTTTCAATAATAACCCTGCCATACACTTTACCTGGTATACTCAGTAAACTTATTCCCCTATAATTTTTACACTCTCTTTTATCCCCCTTCCCTTTATATAAAGGAACTATACATGCTCGCTGCCAATCCCTAGGTACCTTCCCCTCTTTCATACATTTATTAAACAAAAACACCAACCACTCCAACACTATATCCCCCCCTGCTTTTAACATTTCTGTCATGATTCCGTCAATTCCAGCTGCTTTACCCCTTTCATTCTACGTAATGCCTCACGCACCTCCCCCACACTCACATCCTGCTCTTCTTCATTCCTAAACGATGTTGTACCTCCTGTCCAGTACATGAAATTATCGCCTCCCTCTTTTCATCGACATTTAAAAGTTCCTCAAAATATTCCCGCCATCTACCCAATACCTCCAGCTCCCCATCTACTAACTCCCCTATTCTGTTTTTAACTGACAAATCCATTCGTTCCCTAGGCTTTCTTACCTTGTTTATCTCACTCCAAAAAATTTTCTTGTTTTCAGCAAAATTTCTTGACAGAGCCTCTCCCATTCTTTCATCCGCTCTTCTTTTGCACTCTCTCACCACTCTCTTCACCTTTCTTTACTCTCCATATACTCTGCTCTTCTATTAACACTTCTGTTTTGTAAAACCTCTCATAAGCTACCTTTTTCTCTTTTATCACACCCTTTACTTCTTCA
Source organism: Cherax destructor (assembly GCA_009830355.1). Lineage (NCBI taxonomy): Eukaryota > Metazoa > Arthropoda > Malacostraca > Decapoda > Parastacidae > Cherax > Cherax destructor. Next base: position 320,382 of record WNWK01000449.1, read on the forward strand.
TTCCACCACTCACTCCTCTTTCCTCCTGCACCCACCCTCCTATAGCCACAAACTTCTGCCCCACATTCTAATACTGCATTTTTAAAACTATCCCAACTCTCTTCAACCCCCCCACTACTCCTACTTGCACTAGCCCACCTTTCTGCCAATAGTTGCTTATATCTCACCCTAACTTCCTCCTCCCTTAGTTTATACACTTTTACCTCTCTCTTACTTGCTGTTGCCATTTTCTTTTGTCCCATCTACCTTTTACTCTAACTGTAGCTACAACCAAATAATGATCTGATATATCCGTTGCCCCTCTATAAACATGTACATCCCGAAGCCTACTCATCAACCTTTTATCCACCAATACATAATCCAACAAACTACTTTCCTTACGTGCTATATCATACCTTGTATATTTATTTATCCTCTTTTTCATAAAATATGTATTACTTATTACCAAACCTCTTTCTACACATAGCTCAATTAATGGTTCCCATTTACATTTACCCTGGCACCCCAAATTTACCTACTACTCCCTCCACAACATTTTTACCCACTTTAGCATTAAGATCCCCAACCACAATTACTCTCTCACTTGGTTCAAAACTCCCACACACTCACTCAACATTTCCCAAAATCTCTCTCTCCTCCTCTACACTTCTCTCTTCTCCAGGTGCATAAACACTTACTATAACCCACTTTTCACATCCAACCTTTATTTTACTCCACATAATCCTTGAATTTATACATTTATATTCCTTCTTTACCTGCCATAACTGATTATTCAACATTATTGCCACTCCTTCTTTAGCTCTAACTCTATTTGAAACCCCTGATCTAATCCCATTTATTTCTCCCCACTGAAACTCTCCTACCCCCTTCAGCTTTGTCTCACTTAAAGCCAGGACATCCAGCTTCTTTTCATTCATAACATCTACAATCATCTCTTTCTTATCATTCGCACAACATCCACGCACATTCAAACATCCCACTTTGACGATATATATATATATATATATATATATATATATATATATATATATATATATGATTGTTAGGTAACACATCTTGTGGTTCTTCAAACTTAAAATGGCCAAAACATTGATCATAAGATTTAAAAAAAAAACACATGAGAGAGACTAAACACGCTCAGATTTCGTGATCAGCGCATCCAAGTTAGCTTAAAACAACCAATTTGGTTTCTGAATTAGATAAGAAATTAAAATTTGTTGGGTGACATCAGTGTCCTTTAGTGCTAATCAAAACATCAGCATGTGCAAGTGAGCTGATCAAAACAAGAGTTTGAGCGCTATCTATGAATCATTTGTACGCGCACTTATCTAACTAAACTTTAAATATTAGTGCATAAGCGTATGGAAGAATATGCGCTAGACTGCACATACCAAAATAGGTATAACCGTGAGGGAGTGTCTGGCTGCATATTTGAATATGTCGAGAGCGTTCACCTACGGATGTAAATATGCGTGTATTATGTATGTTCATGGCTTATATGCGTAGATGACAAGACGTGTACCTTCCGAGAAAGGAATGTGCAGAAGGCAGTGGAAGAAGCATAAGTGGGGTGAGTTGGGAAGGGAGGAGCTGAAGTATGGAGAGAGAGAGGGGAGAAAGGAGTGAGGTAGGAAAAGGCAAATAATGAAATAGTGGAGAGGGAAAAAGGGACAAAATGGAGTGAAGTTGGGAGAGTGAGTATTGGAGAAGGGAATGTAAAGAAGGGAGAGTGAAGCAGGAATAAGGGAAGCGGGGAGACGGGCTGCTGAGTGGGGATATGGAGTGGCCGTTATAGAAACTGAGTGGGGTATTTGGAGTGTAAGGTGGGGGATAAGGTGACCTGATGGAGAAATGGGGAGTGTGGTGAAGGAGTGTGGGGGTGGCTGTGAGGGAAGACTAGGACTGGTGAGGGAGATAATATGGGAAGACACAATAGCTAGTACTGGACACCTGATGTACACTATCTTTATCACTTGTTTCTGTTTTCCCCGTCACCATTACTACTACTACTAATACTACAACTATTATTACTACTACTATTATTATTACTTCTATTACTACTACTACTACTCATCCTCCTGCTTCTGCTTCTATTCCTCCACTTCTTCTTTCCTTCAACATCAATATAACTTCATTTCATTAATGTTTACTCATCTTCTTCACCCTTCATCTTCCCATTACTCTGGTGAGTTCTAATTATTATCTCTCTCTTCAGCGCTCCTCCTGTCTTTCCTCCCCTCTTCCCTGACATTCACCACCACCACAACACCCTGACCTTTACCACAACACCCTGACCTTCACTACAACACACTGACCTACACCACAACACCCTGACTTTCAAGACAACACCCTAACCTTTACCACAACACCCTGACTTTCACCACAACACCCTGACCTTCATCACAACACCCTGACTATCACCACAACACCCTGACCTTTACCACAACACCCTGACTTTCACCACAACAACTTAACCTTCACCACAACACCCTAACCTTCACCGCAATACCCTGACCTTCACCACAACACTCTGACCTTCATCACAACACCCTGACCTTCACCACAACACCCTGACTTTCACCACAACACCCTAACCTTCACCACAACACCATGACTTTCACCACAACACCCTGACCTTCACCACAACACTCTGACCATCCAGTAATGTGTCAAGCTTCAACACAGTCCAGAGAATGTTATGACCTGAGCTGCCCAGACCACCATATAAAGGGAACAGTACGATACAGAGAAAGCAGGGAAAGGGAAAATGAACAGCAATCTTTTTTAGATATAAAGAGAAACAACCAGATCAAAGAAAGAGACAAAAGGGGGAAATGGTACAGAGGGGACAGATGGGCAGCACAGTGGGACGTGCCAAGACAGGCACCAGCTCATCAGGGCCGTATGAACAATCAAAGTCAGTACTGGAGAAACCAGGGGTATGGGCACCAGGGGCCATACCAGGTAGGACATCACCAGTGGTACTAACGAAACACAAAGAAAGACCAAACATCACAAATGGTAACTCCTGCTTCATATTTGCAAATATTCAGGGTCTGAAATCAAATAAAAATGACAAAGTTAGTTATGTTAGTGGACTCCTATCAGCAGCGAATGCCATGTTTGGAGCATTTACAGAAACACATACAAGGGATGTTTTGGATGGAGAGATTAAGATAGAAAACTATAACATGTATAGATGTGATAGAATTAATAGGTCACAGGGAGGAGTAGGACTCTATGTAAAAGATGCTCTATGTTGCACAGAAGTGTTGAACGCTAAGAATGATATAGTAGAAATCCTCGGCATTAAAGTGGAAAATAGGAATCTAGTAATTATCCTAGTATACAAACCACCATCAGTAACTGCGGAGGAATTCACAGATCAGTTAAGGAAGATAGATAGCTATCTGGATAGGCTAGAGAATCCCACCCCAAACATTTTACTCCTTGGAGATTTTAATCTCCCTCATGTAAAATGGAAGATGACGCAACATAATATTATACAAGAAATATCTCCTGGAAGCACCCTGGCTCAACAAGCACATACCAGGGAACTAATGAGGCTTTGTGAAAAGTACTCATTAAACCAACAGATAATTGATCTCACTAGAAATAAAAATACCCTGGATTTGATATTCACAAACAACGAGGAATTAATCAGAGACATAACAGTTACAAAAACAATATATTCTGATCATAACATCATAGAAGTTCAAACGAGTATTAACTCAGGGTTAGGGAACTGCGGCACTAATGTTAGAGGCGGGATGTTCAGTAAGTTTAATTTTAATAACCATAGAACTGACTGGGAAAAAATAAACCAAGAGCTATCAGACATATCATGGATATCAGACATGAGCACCCTAAATCCCCACCAGTGCCTAGAGAAGCTGAATACAGAAGCATACAAGGTATGTATGAAACACGTACCATTGAGGAAACCCAGAAGAAGATCAGATATAGAGAGAGAGCGTAGGAGATGGTACAGGAGAAGAAAACGGGTTACTGAATTGTTGAAAAACACAAATATGTTGCAACAGAGGAGAGATAGCTTTAACCGAGAGATCACTGAATTAGAGCAAAAACTTAAGATGTCATACCTAACAGAAGAAGTACAAAGGGAACAAAGAGCCATACAGGATATTGCAAGAAACCCAAAATATTTCTATTCCTATGCAAAATCCAAGCTAAGAACTACCTGTAGAATTGGACCATTATTGAGAGGAGATTCGTATACTGACGATGAACAGGAAATGAGTGAAATCCTAAAAGAACAGTATGAGTCAGTGTTCAGCAATCCACTAAATGACAGCAAGGTAGAAAATGCAGAAATATTTTTCACTCCAGCAGAAGGCCGCGCAGACCAACTAACTGACATTAGTACAAATCCCATAGATCTGGAAAAAGAAATGGACAACATGCCCACTCACTCAGCACCTGGACCAGATTCATGGAATGCTTTATTTATAAAGAAGTGCAAAGTACCATTAGCAAGAGCCCTTAGTGTTCTTTGGAGAAAGAGCTTAGATCTAGGTGAAATACCGGAGGCCTTAAAGAGTGCAGACATAGCTCCTTTGCATAAGGGAGGTAGTAGAGCACTAACTAAAAATTACAGACCAGTAGCCCTAACTTCTCACATCATAAAAATCTTTGAAAGAGTGATGAGACGGCAGATTACAAACTTCATGGACCAGCACAACCAACATAACCCGAACCAGCATGGCTTTAGAGCGGGACGATCATGCCTGTCACAGCTGCTGAACCATTATGACATAATTACAGAGGCGTTGGAAGACGACCAAAACGCAGATGTGATTTACACAGATTTTGCAAAGGCGTTTGATAAATGCGATCATGGAGTGATAGCGCACAAAATGAGGGTCATAGGCATTACGGGGAAGGTAGGCAGATGGATTTTTGAGTTCCTAACACAGAACACAAAAAGTAGTAGTGAACAGGGCAAGATCCAGCATTAGCGAGGTCAAAAGCTCAGTGCCCCAAGGCACTGTCCTGGTACCTCTGCTGTTTCTCATCCTCATAGCAGACATAGATAAAAACACCCAGCACACTTTTGTATCATCATTTGCAGATGACACTAAAATAAGCTTGAAAGTCACTACGGTAGAGGACACTGAAAAATTACAGGAAGACATAAGCAGGATCTTCCAGTGGGCAGTGGAGAACAACATGACGTTCAATGGTGATAAGTTTCAGCTGCTTAGGTATGGAAAAAATGAAGAACTCAAAAGGAACAATATATAAAAAACGCAAGAGGGTCACCACATAGAACGAAAGGAACACGTAGAGGACTTGGGAATAATTAGGTCTGCTGATCTGTCTTTTAAAGACCATAACAAGACAAAGATCTCAACAGCCAGGAAGATGACGGGGTGGGTATTGAGAACTTTCAAAACAAGGGAAATAATGCCGATGGTGACACTCTTCAAATCGCTAGTGCTCCCTCACTTAGAATACTGCTCTGTGCTGACGGCCCAGACTATTCAACATCTTACAAGAAGATATCCGAAACACCTCTGTAACCAGTATAGAAGCCTTCAAGAGGAAACTGGACAAGTATCTTCACCGGGTGCCAGATCAACCAGGCTGTGGTGGATATGTTTGGCAACGGGCCTCCAGCAGCAACAGCCTGGTTGACCAGGCAACCACCAGACGAGCCTGGTCCATGGCCGGGGTCAGAGAGTAGATAAACTCTCGAAACTCTTCAAAGGTATATCAAAGGTAAATGTACAACACCCTGGCCTTCACCACAACACCCTGCTGACCTTCACCACAACACCCTGACCTTCACCACAACACCCTGACCTTCACAGCAACAACCTGACCTTCACACAACACCCTGACCTTCACCGCAACACCCTGACCTTCACCACAACACCCTGACCTTCACCGCAACACCCTGACCTTCACCACAACACCCTGACCTTCACCACAACACCCTGACCTTCACCGCAACACCCTGGCCTTCACTACAACACCCTGACCTTCACCGCAACACCCTGACCTTCACCACAACACCCTGACCTTCACCACAATACTTCAACATGAGAGGTAAGAATTAATTCGTCCCGAGGATATAACGTCCCTCTTCACTCATTATTATAGCTGCGGCTTCACATTCATATTTCTTGGTAAAAATAACGCCAACATTTCATTAACGAAGTCTTCAATTGATATTAACATTTTCCTTCAGCAAGATTCTTCTTTTTCAAAGATTTAATAATGTGTTCTCTATCACAATCTCTTCTCTCTACTTCAGGGAGAGAGAAACTGTGTTGACAACAAGCAGCGCCAGATAGAGCAGCGCCAAGTAGTGTAGAGCCAGGTAGTGTAGAATCAGGTAGAGCGGCGCCAGGAAATGTAGAGCCAGGTAGAACAGCGCCAAGTAGTGTAGAGCCAGGTAGTGTAGTGCCAAGTATTGTAGAGCCAGGTAGTGTAACGCCAGGTTACACAGTAAGCATAACAGCGCCAGGCAGTGTTATTTCACAACAGCGCCAAGCACAGCAGCGCCAAGCACAGCAGGACCAAGCACAGCAGCACCAAGCACAGCAGCGCCAAGCACAGCAGCACCAAGCACAGCAGCACCAAGCACAGCAGCGCCAAGCACAGCAGCACCAAGCTCAGCAGCACCAAGCACAGCAGCGCCAAGCACAGCCGCACCAAGCACCACCAAGCAGCAGCGCCAAGCACGCAGCACCAAGCCAGCGCCCAAGCACAGCAGCCCAAGCACACGCACCAAGCACAGCAGCACCAAGACAGCAGCAGCACCAAGCACAGCAGCGCCAAGCACAGCGCACCAAGCACACGCACCAAGCACAGCAGCACCAAGCACAGCAGCACCAAGCACAGCAGCACCAAGCACAGCAGCACCAAGCACAGCAGCACCAAGCACAGCAGCACCAAGCACAGCAGCACCAAGCACAGCAGCACCAAGCACAGCAGCACCAAGCACAGCAGCGCCAAGCACAGCAGCACCAAGCACAGCAGCACCAAGCACAGCAGCCCAAGCACAGAGCACCAAGCACAGCAGCACCAAGCACAGCAGCACCAAGCACAGCGCACCAAGCACAGCAGCACCAAGCACAGCAGCCAAGCACAGCAGCACCAAGCACAGCAGCGCACCAAGCACAGCAGCCCAAGCACAGCAGCACCAAGCACAGCAGCACCAAGCACAGCAGCACCAAGCACAGCAGCACCAAGCACAGCACAAGCAAGCACCCAAGCACAGCAGCACCAAGCACAGCAGCACCAAGCACAGCAGCACCAAGCACAGCAGCACCAAGCACAGCAGCACCAAGCACGCAGCAGCACAGGGACCAAGCACAGCAGCACCAAGCACAGCAGCAGCCAGGAGCACAGCAGCCCAAGCACAGCAGCACCAAGCACAGCGCACAAGCACAGCAGCACCAAGCACAGCAGCACCAAGCACAGCAGCACCAAGCACAGCAGCACCAAGCACAGCAGCACCAAGCACAGCGCACCAAGCACAGCAGCGCCAAGCACAGCGCACCAAGCACAGCAGCACCAAGCACAGCAGCACCAAGCACACAGACAGCGCAAGCACAGCAGCACCAAGCACAGCAGCACCAAGCACAGCAGCACCAAGCACAGCAGCACCAAGCACAGCAGCCCAAGCACAGCAGCACCAAGCACAGCAGCACAAGCACAGCAGCACCAAGCACAGCGCCAAGCACAGCAGCACCAAGCACAGCAGCACCAAGCACAGCAGCACCAAGCACAGCAGCACCAAGCACAGCAGCACCAAGCACAGCAGCCCAAGCACAGCAGCACCAAGCACAGCAGCACCAAGCACAGCGCACCAAGCAGCAGCACAAGCACAGCAGCACCAAGCACAGCAGCACGCACAGCACAAGCACAGCAGCACCAAGCACAGCAGCACCAAGCACAGCAGCCCAAGCACAGCAGCACCAAGCACAAGCAGCCCAAGCACAGCAGCACCAAGCACAGCAGCACCAAGCACAGCACACCAAGCACGCAGCACCAAGCACAGCAGCCTGCAGGCACAGATCGCCCAAGCACAGTAGCACCCAAACACAGCAACCAAGCACAGCAGCACCAAGTACAGCCGCAAGTCGCAGCACCAAGAACAGGCACAAGCACAGCAGCAAACACAGAGCTGCACACAGAACTGCAAGCACAAGCCAGCAGCCAAGCACAGCACGCACCAGTCAACTGCTGAGCAGGCACAAGTCAGATCTTTACTGCTGAAAGCAACAGATGTGACACAACCAGTATACTCTGAATGTGACACAACCAGTATACTCTGGGATGTGACACAACCAGTATACTCTGGAATGTGACACAATCAGTATACTTTGTAATGTGACACAACCAGTATACTCTAGGATGTGACGCAACCAGTATACTCTGGAATGTGACACAATCAGTATACTTTGTAATGTGACACAACCAGTATACTCTAGGATGTGACACAACCAGTATACTCTGGAATGTGACACAACCAGTATACTCTGGGATGTGACACAACCAGTATACTCTGGGATGTGACACAACCAGTATACTCTGGGATGTGACACAACCAGTATACTCTGGGATGTGACACCAGTATACTCTGGGATGTGACACAACCAGTATACTCTGGGATGTGACACAACCAGTATACTCTGGGATGTGACACAACCAGTATACTCTGGGATGTGACACAACCAGTATACTCTGGGATGTGACACAACCAGTATACTCTGGAATGTGACACAACCAGCATACTCTGGGATGTGACACAACCAGTATACTCTGGGATGTGACACCAGCATACTCTGGGATGTGACACAACCAGTATACTCTGGGATGTGACACAACCAGTATACTCTGGGATGTGACACATCCAGTATACTCTGGGATGTGACACAACCAGTATACTCTGGGATGTGACACCAGTATACTCTGGGATGTGACACAACCAGTATACTCTGGATTGTGACACAACCAGTATACTCTGGGATGTGACACAACCAGTATACTCTGGATGTGACACAACCAGTATACTCTGGGATGTGACACCAGTATACTCTGGATGTGACACAACCAGTATACTCTGGGATGTGACACAACCAGTATACTCTGGGATGTGACACAACCAGTATACTCTGGAATGTGACACAACCAGTATACTCTGGGATGTGACACAACCAGTATACTCTGGGATGTGACACAACCAGTATACTCTGGGATGTGACACAACCAGTATACTCTGGGATGTGACACCAGTATACTCTGGGATGTGACACACCAGTATCTCTGGGATGTGACACCAGTATCTCTGATGTGACACACAATACTCTGGATGTGACCACCAGTATACTCTGGATGTGACACAACCAGTATACTCTGGATGTGACACAACCAGTATACTCTGGATGTGAACACCAGTATACTCTGATATGACAACCAGTATACTCTGGGATTGACACCAGTATACTCTGGGATGTGACACAACCAGTATACTCTGGGATGTGACACAACCAGTATACTCTGTGATGTGACACAACCAGTATACTCTGGAATGTGACACAACCAGTATATTGGATGTGACCACCAGAGCTCTGGATTACACACCAGTAACTCCTGGATGGACACAACCCGTCTGGATGTGACACAACCATATACTTGTGTGCCCCGTATATCGGATGTAAACCTCTCCACCAGCCACTTGCATCATCTGTGAACCAGATGAACCATATGTGAACCACCAGCACCATCTGTAAACCACCTGCACCATATGTTAAGCTGCATTATTTATGAACCACCTGTATTATGTGAACCACCTGCACCATCTGTGAACCATCAGCATCATATATGAACCACCTGCACCATCTGTGAACCCTCGACTACCATTCTGTCTCAAATCCCAGCACAAATTATTCCACTCACTCAAGGCTTGTAATATCAACGACACAAACTGCCTGACACTACACAGCTGGTGGACCAAATTATATTGTAATCCTGGTGGCAATGTAACTGTATTCCATCCATGGTGGCACTGTAACTGTATTCCATCCATGGTGGCACTGTAACTGTATTCCATCCATGGTGGCACTGTAACTGTATTCCATCCATGGTGGCACTGTAACTGTATTCCATCTGGTGGCATGTATGTTTTCATGTGGCATGTAACTGTATCATCATTGGTGAAGATTTTGTGGAGAACTGATCACATCTCCATCCTTTGTGACACTGTAACTATTCCAATTTTGGTGGCAGTGTAATTGTATTTCAGTCTTGTTGGCAGTGTAACTGTACTGCAGTATTGGAGTGAAGGATTGTTGAACTGGAGGAAGAGCTTAGGTTATGGAGTGTGGAGATGGGTGGAAGAGGCAACATCACTACTCCACGGGCACGTCAGCCATTAGCTAGCTGACATGGAGAAGATGGCACGGATAAAGATGATTGAGGCTCGGGTTGCCATAGCTACCGCTGAGGGAGGAGATGAAGGGGGGGGAGGAAAAATGAGAAAACGAGGGGGTGGGGAGGAGGAAAAAGGAGACGAGGGGGAGGAGGAGGAAAAAAAATATAAAATGGAAGGGAAGTGTATGTGAGAAAGTAAGATCATGAAGACCTAAGAAAAAGAGGAGGAGGAGGAAGGTGATAAAGTAATATGGTGAAGAAAGAGTGGGTCTGAGACAGGTGGGAACTGGTGATATCAGACGATTGGACGTAGTGGGTAGCGGGTCGCGTTATCGAACAAGCTATATCTGCTTTTTCTGGCTGTAATGCCCCATCCTCTGTTCTCTCTGTCTCCACACACACACTCAAGGAAGACCTTTGTGTGAGCGTACCGCCGAGCATATCCCCTGAAACACACAACTGAATTACCTCTGCAGCAAATGCACACCTGGCAAAGTTAAGCTTTCAATAATCCCAACAAAGAATCCTTCACGACACAATATAAGAGTAATGACTGGCCTGTCCTGAGTATGCAGTGCCAGTGTATAATCCACACTAGATTAGCAATGCGAATAACCTGGAAAAGAACATAAACTTGCAAGGAGAGCTAAGGTGTATGAGCTAAGAGGAGAGACTTAAGGAAATGATGACATTATAGGACAGAAGGAACAAGGAAGACAAGACAACGATCTACAAAATTCCGAAAAGAATTGATAGGTTGGATAGGGACAGGTTATTCGAGAGGAAAACAAGTACTCGAGAGCACAGCTGGAAGTCAAATACACATACGAGTCACAGGGGTGTTACGAACTATTTTTTTCTGCCTCGGAGTGGTTAGGAAATAGAACGTCCTGGCCATCGAAATGGTAGAGACAAATATATATTCACACAGCAATTTGTGAATAAGTACGATGGGGCTCATGAGGCCAAGAGAGAGAGAGAGAGCGAACCCAGTAGCGGGCAGACTGAGAAGCGAGGCCAGGAGCTGAGAATCGACCCCTACAACCACATGCTGGCGCACAAAAGAAAGGTGCCCAATTCGATCCCTAGGCAAGGCGAATACGGGCAGGCGTCCTGTTACCTGAAGTGCAGATTCACCTAGTAGTGAACAGGTATGGGGTTGGTAATCCGTTATTGCGGTTATTTACCTGGGAAAATAGTTCAAATAATAATAATAATAATTAATACAGATATTATTGATAAGTAATAATAATGGAGGAACACCCAGAGCATGACTCAAGAGAAAACTTCATATATCAATGTTCAAGTAGACATACATGATAAGAGGCCAGGACGAGACGAACTAAATACTTCAACTGACTGAATGTTAAGAGGCGGGACCAGAAGTTGGATATCTAAGACCGCAGACAGTATGTATGTATGTATGTATGTATGTATGTATGTATGTATTATATATATATATATATATATATATATATATATATATATATATATATATATATATAACAAAAAAGGCAAAATACGTATATATATATACGTACACGAACACACCCAAACACACACAGCTACCATCACCAATTGTACCACCACCATTATCACCACCATCAATACTACTACTACCACCACCACTGCTATCGCCAGTATAACTAGTGCTAGCACCACATCCACTATTACCACCGTCACTATGACCACCACCACTGACACCACCTGCCCCTTACTCACCACCATCTCCATCACCGCCACCAACCCCTCCCCACCAACACCTTCCCTACCACCTACACCTCCAACCCCTCCCTCAGCACTGTTGTTACACCATACGTGGGCAGTAGAGCTGATTGCCTCGGGGAATAAAGGCGGATCATCATCAGCGGCGCAACAGTTGCAGCAGCTGTAGAATCAACAGCAACAAGATGAGCAGCAGCTGTAGAAGTGCCGTATGAGAAGCAACAGCAGCTGCAGCACAGCTTAAAGGAGAAGGATCAGTAGCAGTAGCAGCAGGTGCAGTGTGGGCTGACACTGCCCACACTGGTGGCTGACAACACCCAGGACCACACAGGTGGCTGACAACACCCAGGACCACACTGGTGGCTGACAACACCCAGGACCACACTGGTAGCTGACAACACAGTACCACACTGGTGGCTGACAACACCCATGACCACACTGGTGGCTGACAAACCAGACACACGGTGGCTGACAAACCCAGGACCACACTGGTGGCTGACAACACCCAGTACCACACTGGTGGCTGACAACACCCAGTACCACACTGGTGGCTGACAACACCCAGGACCACACTGGTGGCTGACAACACCCAGGACCACACTGGTGGCTGACAATACCCAGGACCACACTGGTGGCTGACAATACCCAGGACCACACTGGTGACTGACAACACCCAGGACCACACAGGTGGCTGACAACACCCAGGACCACACTGGTGGCTGACAACACCAGGACCACACTGGTAGCTGACAACACAGTACCACACTGGTGGCTGACAACACCCATGACCACACTGGTGGCTGACAACACCCAGGACCACACTGGTGGCTGACAACACCCAGTACCACACTGGTGGCTGACAACACCCAGGACCACACTGGTGGCTGACAACACCCAGGACCACACTGGTGGCTGACAACACCCAGGACCACACTGGTGGCTGACAACACCCAGGACCACACTGGTGGCTGACAACACCCAGGACCACACTGGTGGCTGACAACACCAGTACCACACTGGTGGCTGACAACACCCAGGACCACACTGGTGGCTGACAACACCCAGGACCACACTGGTGGCTGACAACACCCAGTACCACAGTGGTGGCTGACAACACACAGTACCACACTGCTGACTGACAATATCCAGGACTACATGGGTGGGTGGCTGACAACACCCAGGACCACACTGGTGGCTGACAACATCCAGGACCACACTGGTGGCTGACAACACTGGAACTGACAACACCCAGGACCACACTGGTGGCTGACAACACCCAGGACCACACTGGTGGCTGACAACACCAGGACCACACTGGTGGCTGACAACACCCAGGACCACACTGGTGGCTGACAACACCCAGGACCACACTGGTGGCTGACAACACCCAAGACAACACTGGTGACTGACAACACCCAGAACCACACTGGTGACTGACAACACCAAGGACGACACTGGTGGCTGACAACACCTAAGACCACACTGGTGGCTGACACACCCAGGACCACATTGGTGACTGACAACACCAGGACAACATTGGTGACTGACAACACCCAGACAACACTGGTGGCTGACACCAGACCACTGGTGACTGACAACACCAGGACCACACTGGGGCTGACAACACGGACACTGGTGCTGACAACACCAGACCACACTGGTGCTGACAACACCCAGGACACACTGGTGACTGACAACACCAGGACACATGGTGCTGACACACCAGGACCACACTGGTGGCTGACAACACAGGACCACACTGTGCGCAAGACAACACTGGTGCTGACAACACCCAGACCACACTGGTGCTGACAACACCCAGGACCACACTGGTGGCTGACAACACCAGACAACACTGGTGACTGACAACACCAGGACACACTGGTGCTGACAACACCAGACAACACTGGTGCTGACAACACAAGGACCACACTGGTGACTGACAAACACCCGACACACTGGGGCTAAACACCAGACAACTGGTGGCTGACAACACCAGGACCACAATGCTGGCTGACAACACAGACACATGGGGCGACAACACCAAGACACACTGGGCTGACAAACCAGGACCACATGGTGGCTGACAACACCAGGACCACAGTGAGGCTGACAACACAGGACCACACTGGTGGCTGACAAACCAGGACTACAAGGATGGTGCTGACAAACAGGACCACACTGGTGGCTGACAACACCAGGACCACAATGTGGCTGAAACGGACATGGACTGACAACACGAGACCACACTGGGCTGACAAACCAGGACCACAATGGTGGCTGACAACACCAGGACCACACTGGTGGCTGACAACACCAGGACCATACTGGTGGTGAACAAGAAACATGGTGACTGACAACACCAGGACCACACTGGTGACGACAACACCAGGACACACTGGTGGCTGACAACACCAAGACCACACTGGTGCTGACAACACAGACCACACTGTGACCAAAGGCACCACAACACTGTGCTACACACCAACACTGTGACTGACAACACCAGACCACACTGGTGCTGACAACACCCAGGACAACACTGGTGCTGACAACACCCAGACAACACTGGTGACTGACACACAGACCACTGGTGCTGACAAACCAGACCACATGGTGGCTGACAAACACTGGTGGCTGACAACACCCAGACAACACTGGTGACTGACAACACCAGACCACACTGGTGCTGACAACACCAGACACATGGTGCTGACAACACCTAAGACCACACTGGTGGCTGACAACACCCAGGACCACACTGGTGGCTGACAACACCAGACAACACTGGTGACTGACAACACCCAGAACCACACTGGTGACTGACAACACCAGGACACACTGGTGGCTGACAACACCAAGACCACACTGGTGGCTGACAACACCCAGGACCACACTGGTGACTGACAACACCCAGGACCACACTGGTGGCTGACAACACCCAGGACCACACATGGTGGCTGACAACACCCAGGACCACATGGTGGCTGACAACACACAGTACCACACTGTGACACAACCAGACACAGTGGGGCTGACACAAACACTGGTGGCTGACAACACCAGGACAACACTGGTGACTGACAACACCAGGACCACACTGGTAGCTGACAACACCCAGACACACTGGTGCTGACAACACCCAGGACCACACTGGTAGGCTGACAACACCCAGGACAACACTGGTGACTGACAACACCAGACCACTGGCTGACAACACCAGACAACACTGGTGCTGACAAACACAGGACCACACTGGTACTGACAACACCCGACCACACTGGTGACTGACAACACCCAGACCACACTGGTGGCTGACAACACCAGGACCACATGTGTGACAACACCAGGACACATTGGTGACTGACAACACCAAGACAACACTGGTGGCTGACAATACAGGACAATGTGACAACACCAGGACCACAACTGGAACTGACAACAGGACACTGGGAAAAACTGACAACACCCAAGCAACACTGGTGACTGACAACACAGACACATGGGCACAGCACCCGGACACTGCTGGCTGACAACATCCAGGACCACATTGGTGACTGACAACAACCAAGACTACACTGGTGGCTGACAATACCCAGGACCACAATGCTGGCTGACAACACCCAGGACCACACTGGTGGCTGACAACACCTAGGACCACTCTGGTGGTTGAGAACATTGGTGACTGACAACACCCAGGACCACACTGATGACTGACAACACCCAGGACCACACTGGTGACTGACAACACCCAGGACCACACTGGTGACTGACAACACCCAGGACCACACTGGTGACTGACACATCCCAGGACCACATTGGTGACTGACAACACCCAGGACAACATTGGTGACTGACAACACACAGGACAACACTGGTGGCTGACAAAACTGGTGACTTACAACAACCAGGACCACAATGGCGGCTGACAACACTGGTGACTGACAACACCCAGGACAACACTGGTGACTGACAACACCCAGGACAACACTGGTCACTGACAACACCCAGGACAACATTGGTTACTGACAACACAAAGGACCACACTGGTAGCTGACAACACCCAGGACCACACTGGTGATTGACAACACTAGTGGCTGACAACACCCAGGACCACACTGATGACTGACAACACCCAGGACCACACTGGTGACTGACAACACCCAGGACCACACTGGTGACTGACAACACCCAGGACCACACTGGTGACTGACACATCCCAGGACCACATTGGTGACTGACAACACCCAGGACAACATTGGTGACTGACAACACCCAGGACAACACTGGTGGCTGACAAAACTGGTGACTTACAACAACCAGGACCACAATGGCGGCTGACAACACTGGTGACTGACAACACCCAGGACAACACTGGTGACTGACAACACCCAGGACAACACTGGTGTCTGACAACACTAGTGACTTACAACAACCAGGACCACAATGGTGGCTAACAACACTGGTGACTGACAACACCCAGGACAACACTGGTGACTAACAACATCCAGGACAACACTAGTGACTGACAACACCCAGGACAACACTGGTAACTGACAACACCATCGACAACACTGGTGACTGACAACACTGGTGGCTAACAACACTGGTGACTGACAACACCCAGGACAACACTGGTGGCTGACAACACTTGAGACTGACAACACTGGTGACTGACAACACCCACACCTACGATGCAAATTCTCTATTAAATCACCACAAAATTAACTTGACAGATTTTGAACATTTATTCTTCGTGGAAATAGTGAACTGTTGTAACCTGTATCAGGAATGGAGGGCAGGGAAGGAATGGAGGGCAAGGCAGGAATGAAGGGCAAGGAAGGAATGAAGGGCAAGGAAGGAATGGAGGGCAAGGAAGGAATGAAGGGCAGGGAAGGAATGGAGGGCAAAGAAGGAATGGAGGGCAAGGAAGGAATGAAGGGCAGGGAAGGAATGAAGGGCAGGGAAGGAATGGAGGGCAGAGAAGGAATGGAGGGCAAGGAAGGAATGGAGATCAAGGAAGGAATGGAGGGCAAGGAAGGAATGGAGGGCAGGGAAGGAATGGAGGGCAGAGAAGGAATGGAGGGCAAGGAAGGAATGGAGGGCAGAGAAGGAATGGAGGGCAAGTAAGGAATTAGGGGCAAGGAAGGAATGGAGGGCAAGGAAGGAATAGAGGGCAGGGAAGGAATTGAGAGCAGGGAAGGAATGGAGGTCAGAGAAGGAATGGAGGGCAAGGAAGGAATGGAGGGCAAGGAAGGAATGGAGGGCAAGGAAGGAATGGAGGGCAGGGAAGGAATTGAGGGCAGGGAAGGAATGGAGGGCAGGGAAGGAATGGAGGGCAGGGAAGGAATGGAGGGCAGGGAAGGAATGGAGGGCAGGGAAGGAATGGAGGGCAGGGAAGAAATGGAGGGCAGGGAAGGAATGGAGGGCAGGAAGGAATGGAGGGCAGGGAAGGAATGGAGAGCAAGGAAGGAATGGAGGGCAAGGAAGGAAAGGAAGGAATGGAGGGCAAGGAAGGAAAGGAAGGAATGGAGGGCAGGGAAGGAATGGAGGGCAGAGAAGGAATGGAGGGCAGGGAAGGAATGGAGGACAGAGAAGGAATGGAGGGCAAGGAAGGAATGGAGGGCAGGGAAGGAATGGAGGGCAGGGAAGGAATGGATGGCAGAGAAGGAATGGAGGGCAAGGGAGGAATGGAGGGCAAGGGAGGAATGGAGGGCAAGGGAGGAATGGAAGGCAGGGAAGGAATGGAGGGCAGGGAAGGAATGGAGGGCAGGGAAGGAATGGAGGGCAGGGAAGGAATGGAGGGCAGGGAAGGAATGGAGGGCAGGGAAGGAATGGAGGGCAGGGAAGGAATGGAGGGCAGGGAAGGAATGGAAGGCAGGGAAGGAATGGAGGGCAGGGAAGGAATGGAGGGCAGAGAAGGAATGGAAAGCAAGGAAGGAATGGAGGGCAAGGAAGGAATGGAGGGCAGGGAAGGAATGGAGGGCAAGGAAGGAATGGAGGGCAGGGAAGGAATGGAGGGCAAGAAAGGAATGGAGGGCAAGGAAGGAATGGAGAGCAAGGAAGGAATGAAGGGCAGGGAAGGAATGGAGGGCAGAGAAGGAATGGAGGGCAAGGAAGGAATGGAGGGCAGGGAAGGAATAGAGGGCAAGGAAGGAATGGAGAGCAGAGAAGGAATGGAGGGCAAGAAAGGAATGGAGGGCAAGGAAGGAATGGAGGGCAGGGAAGGAATGGAGGGCAAGGAAGGAATGGAGTGCAGAGAAGGAATAGAGGGCAAGGAAGGAATGGAGGGCAAGGAAGGAATGGAGGGCAGGGAAGGAATGGAGGGCAAGGAAGGAATGGAGGGCAGAGAAGGAATGGAGGGCAAGAAAGGAATGGAGGGCAAGGAAGGAATGGAGGGCAGGGAAGGAATGGAGGGCAGGGAAGGACTGGAGGGCAGAGAAGGAATGGAGGGCAGGGAAGGAATGGAGGGCAAGGAAGGAATGGAGGGCAGGGAAGGAATGGAGGGCAAGAAAGGAATGGAGAGCAAGGAATGAATGGAGGGCAGGGAAGGAATGGAGGGCAGGGAAGGAATGAGGGAAAAGAGAGAGACCATAGAAACCAAATGGAGGATTGTGATGAAGATAGACGGAGGGAGGGAGGACGAAAGGAGAGATGGAGAATAGAGATGGAAGAGATGTATACTTAAGTGATTTGATAACATGATGGAATTTCAACTACTTTTTACTGAATACATAAAAATAAAATCTCAATAAAAGGAGAGTAATTCAATAAAGAGCGACGGCCACGCTCTCTCTGCTTCCCTCCATCTTAAATTACATTATTACACTCTTCTTTGACGATATGCAAATAGCGTAAAAATTACATCAATGAGTTCTTTAATTTAGGCGAGGGAGGGAGGGGAAGAGGAGGGGAGGGAGGAGGGGAAGTGGAGGGTGGAGTGGGAGGGAGGGAGGAGGGGAAGTGGAGGGTGGAGTTGGAGGGAGAGAGGAGGGGAAGTGGAGGCAGGATGTATAGTTTAAGAACCAGGATGTATAGTTCAAGAACCAGGATGTATAGTTCAAGAACCAGGATGTATAGTTCAAGAACCAAGATGTATAGTTCAAGAACCAGGATGTATAGTTCAAGAACCAGGATGTATAGTTCAAGAACCAGGATGTATAGTTCAAGAACCAGGATGTATAGTTCAAGAACCAAGATGTATAGTTCAAGAACCAGGATGTATAGTTCAAGAACCAAGATGTATAGTTCAAGAACCAGGATGTATAGTTCAAGAACCAGGATGTATAGTTCAAGAACCAAGATGTATAGTTCAAGAACCAGGATGTATAGTTCAAGAACCAGGATGTATAGTTCAAGAACCAGGATGTATAGTTCAAGAACCAAGATGTATAGTTCAAGAACCAGGATGTATAGTTCAAGAAACCAGGATGTATAGTTCAAGAACCAAGATGTATAGTTCAAGAAACCAGGATGTATAGTTCAAGAACCAAGATGTATAGTTCAAGAACCAAGATGTATAGTTCAAGAACCAAGATGTATAGTTCAAGAAACCAGGATGTATAGTTCAAGAACCAGGATGTATAGTTCAAGAACCAGGATGTATAGTTCAAGCAACAGAACATGCATTGCAACATTGGGAAATAAGCTGACTCACAGTTCAAACAATAACTCTCACATAAAGAAAATAAAAATGAAGTGAAAATCGACAATGCTTTTATCTGCGTAAAAAACACCTCATTATTCCCCCCTTCTTCAATAAAAGGTAAAAAAATTAAAATACTTAGTGAAACGTGGCAGCGCAGCACCGTAGACTCATCACATTTTACACCGTAGACTCATCACATCTTACTACCGTATTCCACTGACTGCCATCTAGCGCTCTCCCAGCGGCGTTTCTTGCACGCACGCGCACACATACCAGCACAAACGCGTATTTATACAACCATGTAACACACTGAAGCACGATCACGCACACCTACATGCATGCTCGCGCACTCATACCAGCATGAACGCGTATTCATTCAAGCACCCAACACATTCGAGCACGCTCCCACCTACATATACGCATGTTCGTGCACGTACGATAGCGCACACACACACACACACACACACACACGTCTCACAAATTTTTAACCTACCCCCTCAAAAAAGAGGCACAAAAAATTACATTCCCCCATAAAAACACCAGGAACAACCATGCCCCCCATCCCCTTACTCTCAATAGGTCGGGTTGTTGCAATGGGGAGTAGGGTGGGGTAGGGGGTTGGCAGTCTTAAAGCTTACCCCTCGACACTACACAATACGAGACCAGCCATCCCCTCCCCAGAAAACATTGATACATGTACTATCTTAATTATTACACAACCTCACCTGTAATTCCTTCAGTGCTCAGTTGGTGAAGGAGGGGGAAGGGGAGGAAGAGTGATGGGTTGGAGGGTGGAAGTTTGGAGAATTGGGATGGAATGTAGAGATTTAGGGAGGAATTTGAGATGGTGGAACTTCTTTTGTGAATAGAAAGCTACGGGGCATGGAAGGTGGGTAGGAAAAAGATGGGCACTGTGAAGAAACACATAAACTGTGAGAGGTGTGGGGGAAAAAAACAAGGAAGCAGTGAGAGGTGAGTATAAGGGAAGGTGAAGATAAGGAATCGTAGTAAGAAAGATGTGGACTAGAAAGAAAGGTAGAGGCTAGAGGCTATATACACTGCAATGTATTTCCCTTAATTGTAGAGAACTGGAAGCGGGGGAAATGTGGAGCTGTGGGGAGGGAAAATAATGAAATGTCCACACCACCACACACCCACCATGCTTACCCAGACCATCACACACCCACCATGCTTACCCAGACCACCACACACCCACCATGCTTACCCAGACCACCACACACCCACCATGCTTACCCAGACCACCACACACCCACCATGCTTACCCAGACCACCACACACCCACCATGCTTACCCAGACCATCACACACCCACCATGCTTACCCAGACCACCACACACCCACCATGCTTACCCAGACCACCACACACCCACCATGCTTACCCAGACCATCACACACCCACCATGCTTACCCAGACCACCACACACCCACCATGCTTACCCAGACCACACACACCCACCATGCTTACCCAGACCACCACACACCCACCATGCTTACCCAGACCACCACACACCCACCATGCTTACCCAGACCATCACACACCCACCATGCTTACCCAGACCACCACACACCCACCATGCTTACCCAGACCACCACTACACACCCACCATGCCTCCCCACACCACCACCACACACCACCATGCCTCCCCACACCACCACACACCCACCATGCCTACCAACACCACCACACACCCACCATGCCTACCCACAGTACCACACACCCACCACACACACACCATGCCTACCCACACCACCACTACACACTCACCATGCCTCCCCACACCACCACTACACACCCACCATGCCTCCCCACACCACCACTACACACTCACCATGCCTCCCCACACCACCACTACACACCCACCATGCCTCCCCACACCACACTACACACCCACCATGCCTCCCACACCACCACCACACACCCACACATGCCTCCCCACACCACACTACACACCCACCATGCCTCCCCACACCACCACTACACACCACCATGCCTCCCCACACCACCATCTACACACCCAACATGCCTCCCCACACCACCACACACCCACATGCCTCCCCACACCACTACTACACACCCACCATGCCTCCCCACACCACCACTACACACCCAACATGCCTCCCCACACCACCACTACACACCCACCATGCCTCCCCACACCACCACTACACACCACATGCCTCCCACACCACCACTACACACCCACCATGCCTCCCCACACCACACTACACACCCACATGCCTCCCACACCACCACTACACACCCACCATGCCTCCCACACACCACTACACACCACCATGCCTCCCCACACCACCACTACACCCACCATGCCTCCCCACACCACCACTACACACCCACCATGCTCTCCACACACCACTACACACCCACATGCTCTCCCCACACCACCACTACACACCACCATGCCTCCCACACCACCACACACACCACATGCCTCCCACACCACCACTACACACCCACCATGCCTCCCACACCACCACTACACACCACCATGCCTCCCCACACCACCACTACACACCCAACATGCCTCCCCACACCACCACTACACACCCAACATGCCTCCCCACACCACCACTACACACCCACCATGCCTCCCCACACCACCACTACACACCCAACATGCCTCCCCACACCACCACTACACACCCACCATGCCTCCCACACACCACTACACACCACCATGCCTCCCCACACCACCACACACCCACCATGCCTCCCACACCACCACTACACACCACCATGCCTCCCCACACCACTACACACCACCATGCCTCCCACACACCACTACACACCCACCATGCCTCCCCACACCACCACACACACCACCATGCTCCCCACACCACCACGCTACACACCACCATGCCTCCCCACACCACCACTACACACCACCATGCCTCCCACACCACCACACACCACCATGCCTCACCACCACCACCACACCCACCATGCCTCCCCACACCACCACCCCACCCACCATGCCTCCCCACACCACCACTACACCCACCATGCCTCCCACACCACCACACACCCACCATGCCTCCCACACCACACTACACACCCACCATGCCTCCCACACCACCACACACCCACCATGCCTCCCACACCACCACCACACCCACCATGCCTCCCACACCACCACTACACACCCACCATGCCTCCCCACACCACCACACACCCACCATGCCTCCCACACCACCACACACCCACCATGCCTCCCCACACCACCACACACCCACCATGCCTCCCCACACCACCACACACCCACCATGCCTCGCCACACCACCACACACCCACCATGCCTCCCCACACCACCACACACCCACCATGCCTCCCCCCACACCACCACCATGCCTCCCACACCACTACACACCCACCATGCCTCCCACACCACCACACACCCACCATGCCCCGCCACACCACCCACCACCATTCACACCAACACCATGCCTCCACACCACCATGCTCCACACCCACCACCATGCCTGCCACACACCACACCATGCCTCCCACACCACCACACACCACCATGCCTCCCACACCAACACCCACATCCCACACCACACCCACATGCCTCACCACACACCACCTTCACACACCCACCACCATGCTCTCCCCACACCACCACACACCCACCATGCCTCGACACACCACCACATGCTCCAACCACACACCACCATGCCTCCACCACACACACCACATGCCTCCCACCATCCTACATGCTCCACACCACCACACACCACCATGCCTCCCACACCACCACACACCCACCATGCCTCCACACCACCACACCCACATGCTCTCCACACACACACACCACCATGCCTGCCCCACCCCCACCACCACACCCACCATGCCTCCCACACCACCACACACCCACCATGCTCCACACCCAAACACCATGCCTCCACACCACACACACCACCATGCCTGCCACACCACCACACACCACCATGCCTTCCACCACCCACACCAACCACCATGCCTCCACACACCCCCATTCACACACCACCATGTTCCTGCCTCCACACCACCACACACCCACCATGCCTGCACACCACCACACCCACATGTCCACACACATGCTCCACACCACACACCCACCATGCCTCCACACACCACACACCACTGTCCACACCACACCATGCCTCCTCACCTACACACACCACATGCCTCACACACACACACCACCATGCCTCCCACACCACCACACACCACCATGCCTCACACCACACCCACCCTCCCACCTTCACATAAAATTAGCAGTTCCTTGAATAAGATTATTACATAATCAATTAATCTCAAAACTGTGGTAAATGGAGGTTTTTATGAAAAAATTCCGACTACGAAGATTTTCGCAAGAACCAGAAGGGCCTTAATTTGCGAGGCTGGATGTAGGAGGATTCAAGACAGCACCCGCGAAATTGCCTAGAAGCCACTGTGGCGGCTCTCTCTACCTGGGAATGTGGCAATCTTGAAACTTTTCCTACTCTCGTAAAGCTTTCATACAAGCAGTGAATGTGTCTGTATGTCTGTCTTTGTGTCTGACCCCATCCCCTCTCTCTCTTTCTCTCTGTTTAACATACTGAGTGTAAGTGTAACGTGAAGTGCAGAGTGTTATGACCCAGTTATAACATCGGGTCCCACAGTGATCTCGAATATGAGATATTGTGAAATATCTGAACTGAACATCATATAATTAAAGAGGAAACTCAGAGGGAATATGGGAACGAAGTACAACATACTCAACTACATATGCCAGGTAGATAGAGACAGAGTGCAAGATAAGGGACAGAACAGAAATCAAGTTTAAAATGCGAGATACAGTACAGGAGCTGAAGCTCTACACTCGCAGACACACAAAGGAAGACGACACACTAACAGTAAATGTTTACAAAGAAAACTGTTTAAATGCAACAAATATATCACAGATAAATGATGGAATTTAAAGTAAGTGGCAGGTAATACACGTGGCAGTAAGCAAAACAGACTACTGGTGAAAAACACTGAAACCGTTTGGCAATACTTCTAAACAAAAGATTGTCACCAGTTCCAATAACGCAGTAACAATATACTTATAAACAACACAAGCAAACTTCAACACGAAGATGTATGACGTGGAATATGCAGCGGTAGTGTGGCCATCGAACTTAAAAATAAATCAAACAGAAAAAAACAGACATGATCCAAAATTGCCCTAGAACGAATAAATATGAATTACAGAGGGAATGAAAAGACCAAAAATGCCATCATTTGTTGAAAGCAAGAAAATAAAACAATAAACACACGTAAAATAAAAGGAAACGAAAAAAAAATTAACATTCGTAAGAACTAAAACCAGAGAGAAAAGTAACACCAATACTAGAGTAGCTATCCTCCACGGTCCGAGTGGAGGGTATGGAGGGTATGTGTGCGAGTGTGGAGGGTATGTGTGCGAGTGTGGAGGGTACGTGTGCAAGTGTGGAGGTTGTGTGTGCGAGTGTGGAGGGTACGTGTGCAAGTGTGGAAGTTGTGTGTGCGAGTGTGGAGGGTATGTGTGCGAGTGTGGAGGGTACGTGTGCAAGTGTGGAGGGTATGTTGCGAGTGTGGAGGGTATGTGTTCGAGTGTGGAGGGTATGTGTGCGAGTGTGGAGAGTAGTGTGCGAGTGTGGAGAGTACGTAGGAATTGAGGTTGCGAGTGTGGAGGGTAGTGCGAGTGTGGAGGGTATGTGTGCGAGTGTGGAGGGTATGTGTGCAAGTGTGGAGGGTATGTGTGAGAGTGTGGAGGGTATGTGTGCGAGTGTGGAGGGTATGTGTGCGAGTGTGGAGGGTATAGTGTGGAGGGTATGTGTGCGAGTGTGGAGGGTACGTGTGCAAGTGTGGAGGGTATGTGTGCGAGTGTGGAGGGTATGTGTTCGAGTGTGGAGGGTATGTGTGCGAGTGTGGAGAGTACGTGTGCGAGTGTGGAGAGTACGTATGCGAATGTGGAGGGTGTGCGAGTGTGGAGGGTATGTGTGCGAGTGTGGAGGGTATGTGTGCGAGTGTGGAGGGTATGTGTGCAAGTGTGGAGGGTATGTGTGAGAGTGTGGAGGGTATGTGTGCGAGTGTGGAGGGTATGTGTGCGAGTGTGGAGGGTATAGTGTGGAGGGTATGTGTGCAAGCGTGGAGGGTATGTGTGCAAGTGTGGAGGGTATGTGTGTGTGAAGGGCACGTGTGCGAGTGTGGAGGGTACGTGTGCGAGTGTGGAGGGAATGTGTGCGAATGTGGAGGGTATGTGTGTGTGGAGGGTACGTGTGCGAGTGTGAATTGTACGTGTGCGAGTGTGGAAGGTACGTGTGCGAGTGTAGAGGGTACGTGTGCGAGTGTGGAGGGTATGTGTGCGAGTGTGGAGGGTACGTGTGCGAGTGTGGAGGGTACGTGTGCGAGTGTGGCGGGCATGTGTGGGAGTTTGGAAGGTATGTGAGCGAGTGTGGAGGGTATGTGTACGAGTGTGGAGGGTAAGTGTGGGAGTGTGGAGGGTATGTGTGGGAGTGTGAAGGGAATGTGTGGGAGTGTGAAGGGAATGTGTGCGAGTGTGGAGGGAATGTGTACGAGTGTGGAGGGTATGTGTGGGAGTGTGGAGGGTATGTGTGCGAGTGTGGATTGTACGTGTGCGTGTGGAGGGTAGATAGGCGAGTGTCTAAGGTAGGCATGCGAGCGTGGAGGAAAGGTATGAGAGTTTGGAGGGAAGGTATGCAAGTGTGGAGGGAAGGTATGAGAGTTTGGAGGGAAGGTATGCGAGTGTGGAGAGAAGGTATGCGAGTGTGGAGGGAAGGTATGAGGGTTTGGATGAAAGGTATGCGAGTGAGGAGAGAAGGTATGCGAGTGTGGAGGGAAGGTATGCGAGTGTGTAGGGAAGGTATGCGAGAGTGGAGGGAAGCTATGCGAGTGAGAAGGTATGTCAGTATGGAGGGAAGGTATGAGTGTGGAGGGAAGGTATGAGTGTGGAGGGAAGGTATGAGTGTGGAGGGAAGGTATGTAGTGTGGAGAAGGTATTTGTGGAGGGAAGGTATGTGAGTGTGGAGGGAAGGTATGAGTGTGGAGGGAAGGTATGTGAGTGTGGAGGGAAGGTATTTGTGTGGAGGGAAGGTATGTGAGTGTGGAGGGAAGGTATGAGTGTGGAGGGAAGGTGAGTGTGGAGGGAAGGTAAGTGAGTGTGGAGGGAAGGTATGAGTGAGGAAGGAACGTGAGTGAGTGTGGAGGGAAGGTAGGTTTAGTGTAGAGGGAAGGTAGGTTGAGTGTGGAGGGAAGGTAGGTTGTGTGTGGAGGGAAGGTAGGTTGTGTGTGGAGGGAAGGTAGGTTGAGTGTGGAGGGAAGGTAGTTTGAGTGTGGAGGGAAGGTTGGTTGAGTGTGGAGGGAAGGTAGTTTGAGTGTGGAGGGAACGAATGCGAGTGTTAGGGTAAGCGTGAAAATTTCGACATTATATCTGTAGTCATTACATATAATAATAAGTAACAAACCGGGCACATGTTTTGCGAGATGACAAAAGACTAAGTATTGACAAGAAAATGGAAAAATATATCTCAACGAAAATATACATGACGAAAACCAGATAAACGAATACAGGTAAAGTGACACTGAAGACTTACTTCAGTTCATAGTGAGACTTTCGCAACCCGCGTCACCTTGGACAAACTGGGGACAAAATGGAAAATTCTGACCAATAATTAGTGAACAAAACAAACACGTCATTATGCCAGTCAAGGAGAGAACAGTGGGCATAAAGCATTCTGGTATCGACCGGTGTATAAGTGTGTCCCCGAGGCAAGAGGGAGGATGGAAGAGGGGAGAGGGGCGAAGGAGAGATGGGAGGGGGCGGGTGTGATAGAAGGGGGAAGAGGTGAACGTGAGGAGGCCAAGATGAACGAACAGATTCGTGGCATCTTGAACGACCCTCCAGCCTTTGAAGGGCGCCTGATACCAACACGACAAAGGAAACAATGAAGAAATTACTAAAACGATGGTGTTGGAAGGGGGATGTTCCGGGGATGGGGAGGGAATTAAGAGGGGAAAAGGAGGGTTAGTTTGACGGGTTAGCTAATGGCGAAAGAAACACAAAAAGGAGAGGGACAGAGAAGAACATTGACACGGGGAAGGGAGAAATAAGAATAAGAGGCGTGGACAAAAGGCAAGTGGGGGAAACGGAAGGAGGGGAAAGGAAGGTAGATAAAAGGAACGGGGAGGAGAAACAGGGAAACTATGCAGGCATGTGAAGACAGGAAGAGACTGTGGAGAGTTGATGGAAGAGAAAGGATAATGAATTAAGAATTTTAAGCAGAAAGACGTAGTTGAGAGACAAGGTGCTCAGCCTTCAGAACGAGGTCGAGTCCTAGTTCCCGAACCCGCCTCTTCGCTGGTCGACCCTTTCCCTGCTCCAAGAGCCTTATCGTACCTCTTCTTAAAACTCTATATGGATCCTACCTCCACTATGTCACTTTCAGCACTTCCACTTCCTGACAACTCTAAGGCTGAAGAAATGCTTCCTAACATCCCTATGACTCACCCGAGTTGTTAAATTCCACTTGTGTCCCCTTGTTGCTGTGTCCCATCTCCAAAACATTCTGACCACGTCCACCTTATGTGTGGTGTGTGCCGCGCGCGCGTGCGTGTGTGTGTGTACTCACCTAGTTGAACTCACCTAGTTGTGGTTGCAGGGGTCGAGTCACAGCTCCTGGCCCCGCCTCTTCACTGGCCGCTACTCGGTCACTCTTCCCGCTCCATGAGCTTTATCATACCTCTTCTTAAAGGTATATATGGATCCTGCCTCCACTACATCACTACCCAGACTATTCCACTTCCTGACAACTCTGTGACTAAAGAAATACTTCCAAACATCCCTGTGGTTCATCTGAGTTTTCAACTTCCAACTGTGGCCCCTTATTGCTTTGTCCCATCTCTGGAACATCCTGTCACTGACCACCTTGTCGATTCCTCTCAGTATTTTATATGTTGTTATCATATACCCTTTAAATATCTTGTCTTCCAGTGTCGTCAAGTCGATTTTCCTTAACCTCTCCTCGTAGGACATACCCCTTAGCTCCGGGACTAGTCTGGTCGCAAACCTTTGCACTTTCTCTAGTTTCTTTACATGCTTGGCTAGGTGAGGGCTCCAAACTGGCGCTGCATACTCCAATATGGGCCTCCTTATTTAGATGTCGGAGTGCTGTTCTTAGGTTTGCCAGGCGCCAGTATTCTGCAGCAGTTATTTGGTTGATGTGCGCCTCTGGAGATGTGCCCGGTGTTATACTCACTCCAAGATCCTTTTCCTTGAATGAGGTTTGTAGGTTCTGGCCCCCTAGATTGTACTCCGTATGTGGTCTTCTTTGCCCTTCGCCAATCTTCATGACTTTGCACTTGGTGGGGTTGAACTCCATTAGCCAGTTGCTGGACCAGGCCTTCAGCCTGTCCAGATCCCTCTGTAGTTCTGCCTGGTCCTAGTCCGATTGAATTCTTCTCACCAACTTCACATCTGCAAACAGGGACACTTCGGAGTCTATTCCTTCCATCACGTCCTTCACAAATACCAGAAACAGCACCGGTCCTAGAACTGATCCCTGTCGCGCCCACTCTGACACCTCGCCACGTACCATGCCTTCCCTGTTATCCCTGCCTGGTCCTCCAGCTTTTGCACTAATCTCTTGTGTGGAACTGTGTCAAATGCCTTCTTAGAGTCCAAGAAAATTCAACCTACTCACCCCTCTCTCTCTTGTCTTACTGCCGTCACCCTGTTATACAACTCCAGTAGGTTTGTGACGCAGGATTTCCCGTTCTTGAAACCAAGATGACTGTCTTCGATAAGCTCATTCCTTTCTAAGTGCTCCACCACTCTTCTCCTGATAATTTTTTTCCATGACCTTGCATACTATACACGTCAGTGACACTGGTCTGTAGTTTAATGCTTCGTGTCTGTCTCCTTTTTTAAAAATTAGGACTACATTTTCTGTCTTCCATACTTCCGGTAGTCGCCCTGTTTCGATAGATGTGTTGAAGATAGTTGTTAGTGGTACACAAAGCGCCTCTGCTCCCTCTCTCAGGACCCATGAAGAGATGTTATCCGGCCCCATCGCCTTTGAGGTATCTAGCTCGCTTAGCAGCCTCTTCACTTCCTACTCAGTTGTATGTACTGTGTCCAACACTTGATAGTGTACCCCACATTTCCGCCTTTCTGGAGGCCCTTCCGTCTCCTCTGAGTGTGTGTGTGTGTGTGTGTGTGTGTGTGTGTTGAGGATGGATGGGTGTATTCTGAGGAGAGAGCAACAGACAAGAAACCAGGTGAGTGGAGGAACCAGGGAAGGCGAGGGGAAGAACAGAAGAACAAGGAAAGGTGAGGGCGGAAAAGCCTGAAGGAGCCGGAGGAGGTGAGGTGAAGACTGGGACTTCCTGTTATTGGAGCCGTAGTGACAACAATAGCCAAGGATTACTGAGTCAACAAAGAATAAAAGGAGTGTACCACAGTGCCAACAGTGCCGGTGAACCAAGAGTGTCACCGACTTTGACCATCGCAAGACAGAACCCGCCGAGTACCGGGGAGAGACACATGAGTTAAGAGGACACCTGACAGGTAAAACACGGAGTGACAGACATGGCAAGGTTAGCCCTATTAAGAAATGATGCTAGAAAACTGAAGAGGAAACCCTAAAAACTGGTCCAAAGTTACCTGAGCTGAGAGTTTTGAAAGCGGTAGGTCCACTGAGCAACTTTGTTGGGTAATGGGGCGGTGCGGAATGGGAGATATGTGGACAAAGAGTGAGTCAAACGAGAGGAGGGGAAGGAGAATGGTGGGTGAGGACTTAGTCAACACACCACACACTACCAGCCAAAAGTGGGAATCCGAGACTCATGAGAAGAATAACAACCAATTACAGAAACTCTCTCTCTCTCTCTCTCTCTCTCACTCACACACACACACACCAGAAGCTGAGTACACACACACACACAACACACACGGGAAGCTGAGTACACACACACACACACACACACACCAGAAGCTGAGTACACACACACACACACACACACACACACACTAAAGAAACTAGAGAAAGTGCAAAGGTTTGAGACAAGGTTAGTTCCACAACTCAGGGGTCTGTCCTATGAAGAAAGGCTGAGGGAAATAGGACTAACAACACTGGAGGAAAGAAGGGTCAGAGAAGACATGATAACGACATACAAAATACTGCAGGGTATCGACAAGGTAGACAGTGACAGGATGTTCCAGAGAGGGAACACAGAAACAAGGAGACACAACTGGAAGCTGAAGACTCAGATGAGTCAAAGGGATGTTAGGAAGCATTTCTTCAGCCACAGAGTAGTCAGGAAGTGGAATAGTCTAGAGAAAGACATAGTGGAGGCAGGAACCATACACAGTTTTAAGACGAGGTATGATAAAGCTCATGGAGCAGGGAGAGCAGATACCCAGTAGCGGGCAGCGCAGAGGCGGGGCCAGGAGCTGAGTCTCGACCCCTGCAACCACAATTAGGTGAGTACAATTAGGTGAGTATACACACACTTGTCTGTCAGGACAGGAGACAGGCCAAGTTAACAGGGAAGGATTTATAGCTTAATAACTCAAGACTAATTTATGGTAAGGGACGTATTCTGTAGGATAGTTTGGATAGTGTTTCGGCCGCAAGCCTAGTACAGTGCAGGGTATAAGGCCAGGGCCCGGACCAAGTGAGTGAAGATAGTTCAGTCTTTGCTATGGTGACTCAAGAGCTCATCTTACGCAACTGACAGATAATCTAACCGAGACAGGTTTAAGTAATGTTGTAAATGTTTGGCATACACTAAAACTATTCTTAACAATAAGTTAAATACAAACAATGTAACATAAATGTAACATTTAAGTTCTTATTTCACACGGGCGAAAATGATATTCCTGAAATAGGCATTTGTTGAAAATTAGAAAAAATGTAATCTACAAAAAACATTTGTATAAATCCTCGTTTCACAAAGTAGAATACAATATCATTAAATCAGTGTCTGTTAAAAAAAATTTAAATGTGAATCTGCCACACAAATATATATTTAATTCCTTATTTCACATAGGCAAATATAGTGATGAAAAAATTATTTGTTGAAAAAAATATTTATAAAGCAATATTAAATATTAAGTATCTTAATACCACTGAAAATGGGTAACATCGCCGCAAAGCTCACCAAGCTAAACGTATCGAAATTTCCACAGGCGACTGAATATATGTGTAAATACACAAACATGATAGAGGATTCTTATATATATATATATATATATATATATATATATATATTACCAATAGGTATATTTTATTACATAATATGGTACAAAGATTTAAGAGATACATTGTCGATATAAAGATGGCATACACAGCACACGAGGTGTGAGAGATACATGTCTAGTACATATTGTTACATGTTTGTCACTGATTGTAATGCGAAAATCTCATCCAGCTCTTCCGAGCTGGGGCGCGTGCCCAGAATACAGCATGCATTACCCCTCTGAACAGCAGCGCTGAGTCGCTGGAACAGAAAACTAGCTGCCCTGGGATCCCTAGTTACCCTGTTGAGTCTTTTGCCCAGCTCCTTCAGGAACTTAGATGTACTCTTTTCCCATGAGCCAAGGGTCTCTGAGCCTATGGGAACATACATATAATGATGGGCAAGTTCTCCATATTTTCTCGACTTCTGGGACTCCCTGAAGGTGGCAGCTGCCCCTCCTTCCTCCCTGGTGTATTGGAGATAGGCATCAGCCAAGGTAGATGCACATGAGTAGTCCCACACCACCTGCTTGCCGTCTGTCCAGGCTTGAAGGGTGATACCATCTGGACGCTTTTGGCTGCCATCAGATCTGCATAGTTGGGGTGGTTCCCTTACTGCTGGGCATCCGGCTGTTGTGAGGCTCTTCTTGATAATGTTATTAACCTCTTCATGTCTTGCAATCTTTCCCTCGGATTTACGACACACAAGACCATGGTACCCGAATAGGTCTGCTGCTTCACTGCCACAAATACACATGTGTTCGGCGAGAATAGGGGCGGCAAGTCGAAGGGCAACACCAATGCGGATGGTCTGTGGGTCGAGGCGTGTGCCAAGGCTGGAGTTGGGAACAGCCAAAACAAAGTCCCCTGCATGAGGAGCTCTCACTGCAAGGAGGCGGGCGTCATGGGTGAAGTCACCTGAGAAAGCATCGATGGTGCCATCAGTGCATACAATACCAGATAAACCAACACTTTCCTCAGGGCGAGTAAAGCCATAGTATCCTCGCCTAACCCTGTGGAGGTTCCTGTCCAGCTGCACGTTCTTCCCTGAAGCATTACTGAGGCTATATTCTCTAATATTGGGCCATCCCAGTGCGACTGTTTGTAGTTGTTGGGGGGAGCAGGCCTGGTTTCAGAGCCTGTTAGATTATCCCAGATCCTGGCTCCATCAACGAACTTTTGGTCATGTATTCCAATCGTGTCCCTAAGATGTTCAGGGAGAATTGCTGCTACAAGCCCTCTGGATGCAATGCATGAAGACAGGAAAGCAGGTAGAGCAATCTGAGATGACTTGCGGACACCAATGCCTCCAAGTCTGACTGGGAGTGTAGCTTGGTCCCACTGCCCATCTTCTAGAGTAAGGTTAAGTACTTTAGTAAAGATCTGCCTCAGGATACTGTCATATTCGTGCAGTATAGGGTTATCATATGAAGGAGCACATCTTCAGGAAATATGTCAACCTGGGCAGACTCAAGCATTTTGTGAAAAGGTACAAGGCATCATGGGTGTCAAGATTGCCTATTCGTTGTTCCATTCTCCTCCATTCTTCCAGTTTCTTCCTGAGAATTGTGTCAATGGCATCGCTTCCAAGAGGTGCTCCAAGCAATACACTATTAGTAGGGGCAATGACTGTTGCTCCTGGTAGTTTTGATATCACTGCATCTATCACTTGTTGATTGACCGAGATGATTTCACATTTGGATGGATTCAGGATGAGACCCATTTCCTGTCCCCGTGTCATCACCTGTGTAAGATCATCTAGAAGGGACTCCTTTGTACCTGCTAGTGTGCCATCACCCAGGAACTAGATGTTTAGCTCACTGGTCAGTCTTACTGTGATTTCCCTAACCGCTATACAGAAGAGAAATGGTGCGAGAGGGTCCCCTTGCTGGACACCCACTGATGATGTGATTTCATGCTCTCCCAACAGGAGCACTGATTCCTTGCTATATCCAGCTGAAACAAAAGGGAAGAGACCTGGGAAATATTCTTGTACAGCTGCTAATACTACGTCTCTTTTCAGGAGATTAAATGCATTCTTGAAATCTAATTTAACCACTGCATTGTCCTCAGGCAGGTTGTCGATATACGCCCTTGTTGCATGAACCGCTGCTTCACTTCCTTGAGACCCCCCCAAAGCCAAGCTGGTTTGGTTGAAGCATGATGGCTGCCTCTGCGCGAATACTTCTGACAGCAGCTTTAGAAACGAGGTACGAAACGTGTTGCCCACTGCGATTGGCCTAATTCCTCCAACCTTCTTTTTAAGGGCACAAACTGATGCACCAAAAAAGAAAGGTTTAATTTCGTCAGGAATCAGACCAGCCAAGGAATTGTTGACAAACCTTGTGATCTCTGAAAGCAGTGTCTCTGCAATCTCCCCAATAACTGGATTAACCATTTCCTTTAAATGCTGTGGCCTTATTCCAGTGTAACCCCCAGCAGAGCCGGACGGGAATGACATTATTGCTTTGTAAATGTCCGAGTCTTGCACAATCAGTGGTTCCACAGTGGGGACAGAGGTGTTGGAACTATTGGTACCCCTGGTTTCCCTGGCAGGGTGCTTTCCTCTAAGTGCTTCAGCAGTGTCAGCATCCCTGGGGGCAACTGTATCTTCACTGGTGATAATTCTGATTGCTTCCACAGTGTTGCCCTCTTCAATTTTCTTGCTCATTTGGACTCTGATATTTTCGCTGTCAGTGGAGTGAGTGGGGGTTCTGCCTCTCCCATTTTTGTATTGATGGGGAAGGTGAATGAGGTTATCAGCT
The DNA here is from genome assembly GCA_009830355.1 of Cherax destructor. Lineage (NCBI taxonomy): Eukaryota > Metazoa > Arthropoda > Malacostraca > Decapoda > Parastacidae > Cherax > Cherax destructor. Next base: position 355,211 of record WNWK01000449.1, read on the forward strand.
CTAGGAAAGTCTATTAAGGATTTAATGATCATTGAGGCTAGCCTCTGTTCCCTTCCTTCCGGCACAGCTAAGCAGACATTGCCAAAAAGTAGCAAGTTGTGCCATGCCTTGATGGTTGGTGGAGCATTTAGGATAGCAGAACCATCGTTTACTTTTATTAAGAGGTCCGTAAGTTTCCCAGCTGCGTGTGGACGAGCTGCTTTATATATATATATATATATATATATATATATATATATATATATATATATATATATATATATATATATATATATATATATATATATATATATATATATGAGGATAGTGAGGCTCAGGTTAGAGTGTGTAGGAGAGAGGGAGATTATTTCCCAGTAAAAGTAGGCCTTAGACAAGGATGTGTGATGTCACCGTGGTTGTTCAATATATTTATAGATGGGGTTGTAAGAGAAGTGAATGTGAGGGTCTTGGCAAGAGGTGTGGGGTTAAAAGATAAAGAATCAAATACAAAGTGGGAGTTGTCACAGTTGCTTTTTGCTGATGACACTTTGCTTTTGGGAGAGTCTGAAGAGAAGTTGCAGAGGTTGGTGGATGAATTTGGTAGGGTATGTAAAAGAAGAAAATTGAAAGTGAATATAGGAAAGAGTAAGGGGATGAGGATAACAAAAAGATTAGGTGACGAAAGATTGGATATCAGATTGGAGGGAGAGAGAATGGAGGAGGTGAATGTATTCAGATATTTAGGAGTGGACATGTCAGCAGATGGGTCTATGAAGGATGAGGTGAATCATAGAATTGATGAGGGGAAAAGGGTGAGTGGTGCACTTCGGAGTCTGTGGAGACAAAGAACTTTGTCCATGGAAGTAAAGAGGGGAATGTATGAGAGTATAGTTATATCAACACTCTTATATGGGTGTGAAGCATGGGTGATGAATGTTGCAACGAGAAGGCTGGAGGCAGTGGAGATGTCATGTCTAAGGTCAATGTGTGGTGTGAATATAATGCAGAGAATTCGGAGTTTGGAAATATGGAGGAAGTGCGGGATTACCAAAACTATTATCCAGAGAGCTGAGGAGGGGTTGTTGAGGTGGTTTGGACATGTAGAGAGAATGGAACGAAACAGAATGACTTCGAGAGTGTAGGGGTAGGGGTCGGCCTAGGAAAGGATGGAGGGGGAAAAGGAGGTTTTCTGTTCGAGGGGCTTGGATTTCCAGCAAGCATGCGTGAGCATATTTGATAGGAGTGAATGGAGACAAATGGTTTTTAATACTTGACGTGCTGTTGGAGTGTGAGCAAAGTAACATTTATGAAGGGATTCAGGGAAACCGGCAGGCCGGACTTGAGTCCTGGAAATGGGAAGTACAGTGTCTGCACTCTGAAGGAGGGGTGTTAATGTTGCAGTTTTATAACTGTAGTGTAAAGCACCCCTCTGGCAAGACAGTAATGGAGTGAATGATGATGAAAGTTTTTCTTTTTCGGGCCACCCTGCCTTGGTGGGAATCGGCCGATGTGTTAATAAAAAATAATAAATAAATATATGTGTGTACTCACCTATTTGTGGTTGCAGGGGTCGAGTCACAGCTCCTGGCCCCGCCTCTTCACTGGCCGCTACTGGGTCACTCTCCCTGCGCCATGAGCTTTATCATACCTCTTCTTAAAGCTATGAATGGAACCTGCCTCCACTATATCGCTTCCCAAACTATTCCACTTCCCGACCACTCTGTGACTGAAGAAATACTTCCTAACATCCCTGTGATTCATCTGAGTCTTCAACTTCCAACTGTGTCCCACTGATGCTGAGTCCCATCTCTGGAACATTCTGTCTCTGTCCATCTTGTCAATTCCTCTCAGTATTTTATATGTCGTTATCATGTTCCCCCTATCTCTCCTGTCCTCCAGTGTCGTCAGGTAGATTTCCCTTAACCTCTCTCGTAGGACATACCCCTTAGCTCCGGGACTAGTCTTGTTGCAAACCTTTGCACTTTCTCTAGCTTCTTTACGTGCTTGGCCAGGTGTGGGTTCTAAACTGGTGATGCATACTCCAATATGGGCCTAACGTGTACAGGGTCCAGAACGATTCTTTATTAAGATGTCGGAATGCTGTTCTTAGGTTTGCTAGGCGCCCGTATGCTGCAGCAGTTATTTGGTTGATGTGCGCTCAGGAGATGTGCCTGGTGTTATACTCACCCCAAGATCTTTTTCCTTGATTGAGGTTTGTAGTCTCTGGCCCCCTAGACTGTACTCCGTCTGCGGCCTCCTTTGCCCTTCCCCAATCTTCATGACTTTGCACTTTGTGGGTTTGAACAACAGGAGCCAATTGCTGGACCAGGCTTGCAGCCTGTCCAGATCCCTTTGTATGTATGTATGCATGCATGCATGCATGGGTTCGAGTCCTTGGCTAGTCGCAGTGTTGTTATTGATCAATACCACTTGTTGGTAGTTACAATAATATAAAATACTGCTCGTTGAGGCTAGTACACGAAGCAGGGAGTAGTATGAAATTAGCTCAGAGGCACCCACTCCACCGTATGTCTTCGGATCATGGTAAAACCCCTAGCTCTGCTTGGTGTTAGATTCTTGTAGGATTTGTTGGTCCTGTGGGTTAGAGCGTCATGCGGTTTTCGCTCACCATGAGGCGGGTCAAAACAACATGGGTTCGAGTCCTTCGCTAGTCGCAGTGTTGTTATTGATCAATACCAGTTCTTCGTTATTACAATATATATATATATATATATATATATATATATATATATATATATATATATATATATATATATATATATATATATATATATATATATATATAAGAACTCGTGTGAATACAATAAAACAAAATCATTAGTGAGGTATGTACAGGGTGTTAAGGCGAGGACTTTTCAGCAGTCTACTGAAGAGGATTTCGGTGGTAGCCGAAATATATAATACTTTTATTGTTTTCTATTTTATTTTTTTCATGTTGGTTGGTTTGCGACACAAACCTGGCACAATCCAAACCAAGAAATAGCCGACAGAGAGAACACTGAGGGGAGCCTTCAACCCTAACAATAGAGCCACAAGAATCAAGTGAGGGGATAGAGAGGAAAAAGACATGCTTCATATTAAACGATATAGGCTCGACTCTGGGAGAAGGGTAGAAGGGAATGTCAGAGAGTGGACGAGGGAGCGGTGGACTAACTGTGAGTACATAAACGCACGTGGAAATGACATAACGAAGACCTGAGAAAGAGAGTGGTAGATGGGGAACTGCAGAGATGAAATGCAAGAGGTAGCAGTATAGATGAGCCAGTCGGGTTTCCATGACCTCTTTAAGGGGTTCACACTTGTGTGTGTGTGTGTACTCACCTAGTTGTGGTTGCAGGGATCGAGTCATAGCTCCTGGCCCCGCCTCTTCACTGGCCGCTACTGGGTCACTCTCCCTGCGCCATGAGTTTTATCATACCTCTTCTTAAAGCTATGAATGGATCCTGCCTCCACTACATCGCTTCCCAAACTATTCCACTTCCCGACCACTCTGTGACTGACGAAATACTTCCTAACATCCCTGTGATCCATCTGAGTCTTCAACTTCCAACTGTGTCCCCTTGTTGCTGTGTCCCATCTCTGGAACATTCTGTCTCTGTCCACCTTATCAATTCCTCTCAGTATTTTATATGTCGTTATCATGTCCCCCCTATCTCTCCTGTCCTCCAGCGTCGGCAGGTCAATTTTCCTTAACCTCTCCTCGTAGGACATACCCCTTAGCTCCGGGACTGGTCTTGTTGCAAATCTTTGCACTTTCTCTAGTTTCTTTACGTGCTTGGCTAGGTGTGGGTTCCAAACTGGTGCTTCATACTCCAATATGGGCCTAACGTACACAGTGTACAGGGTTCTGAACGATTCCTTATTAAGATGTCGGAATGCTGTTCTTAGGTTTGCTAGGAGCTTGGTGGGGTCGAACTCCAGGAGTCAATTGCTGGACCAGGTTTGCAGCCTGTCCAGATCCCTTCCTAGTTCTGCCTGGTCCTCCTCCGATTGAATTCTAGTCATCAACTTCACATCATCTGCAAACAGGGACACTTCGGAGTCTATTCTTTCCGTCATGTCGTTCACAAATACCAGAAACAGCAGCGGTCCTAGGACTGACCCCTGTAGAACCCCACTCGTCACAGGCGCCCACTCTGACACCTCGCCACGTACCATGACTCGCTGCTGTCTTCCTGACAGGTATTCCCTGATCCATTGTAGTGCCTTCCCTGTTATCTCTGCCCGGTCCTCCAGCTTTTGCACTAATCTCTTGAATGGAACTGGAGTATACCTGGAGAGAGTTCCAGGGGTGAACGCCCCTGCGGCCCGGTCTGTGACCAGGCCTAATGTTGGATCAGAGCTTGATCAACCAGGCTGTTACTGCTAGCCGCACGCAGTCCAACGTACGAACCACAGCCTGGCTGGTCAGGTACCGACTTTAGGTGCCTGTCCAGTGCCTGCTTGAAGACAGCCAGGGGTTTGTTGGCAATCCCCCTGATGTATGCTGGGAGGCAGTTGAACAGTCTTGGGCCCTTGACACTTATTGTACTGTCTCTCAACGTGCTACTGGCACCCCTGCTTTTCATTGGGGGATGTTACATCGCCTGCCAAGTCTTTTGCTTTCGTAGGGAGTGACTCTCGTGTGCAAGTTTGGTACTAATCCCTCGAGAATTTTCCACGTGTATATAATAATGTATCTCTCCCGCCTGCGTTCTAGGGAGTACAGGTTTAGGAACTTCAAGCGTTCCCAGTAATTGAGGTGGTTTATCGCAGTTATGCGTGCCGTGAAGGTTCTCTGCACATTTTCAAGGTCAGCAGCAATTTCACCTGTCTTGAAAGGTGCAGTTAAGTGTGCAGCAATATTCCAGCCTAGATAGAACAAGCGACCTGAAAAGTGTCAACATGGGCTTGGTATCCCTGGTTTTGAAGGTTCTCATTATCCATCCTGTCATTTTTCTAGCAGATGCGATTACTACGGTGTTATGGTCCTTGAAGGTGAGATCCTCGGACATGATCACTCCCAGGGTTTTGACATTAGTTTTTCGCTCTATTGTATGGTTGGAATTTGTTTTGTACTCCGATAAGATTTAATTTCTTCACCTTTTCCATATCTGAGGAATTTAAATTTCTCATCACTGAACTTCATATTGTTTTCTGCAGCCCATTTAAAGATTTGGTTTATGTCTGCTTGGAGTCTTGCAGTGTCTTCAACGGTGGACACTGTCATACAGATTCGGGTGTCATCTGCAAAGGAAGACACAGCACTGTGGCTTATATCCCTGTCTATGTCCGATATGAGGATGAGGAACAGGATGGGAGCGAGTACTGTGCCTTGTGGAACAGAGCTTTTCACTGTAGCCGCCTCAGACTTTACTCTGTTGACTACTACTCTTGGTGTTCTACTTGTTAGGAAATTATAGATCCATCTACCCACTTTTCCTATTATTCCTTTATCACGCATTTTGTGTGCTATTACACCATGGTCACACTTGTCAAAGGCTTTTACAAAGTCTGTGTATATAACATCTGCATTTTGTTTGTCTTCTAGAGCATCCAGAACCTTGTCGTAGTGTGTCAAACGCCTTCTACATTCCAATAAAATGCAATCTACCCACCCCTCTCTCTCTCTTGTCTTACTGCTGTCACCCTGTCATAGAACTCCAGTAGGTTTGTGACACAGGATTTCCCGTCCCTGAAACCGTGTTGGCCGTCGTTGATAAGCTCATTCCTTTCTAGGTGTTCGACCACTCTTCCCTTGATAATCTTCTCCATGACTTTGCATACTATACATGTCAGTGACACTGGTCTGTAGTTTAGTGCTTTATGTCTGTCTCTTTTTTTAAAAATTGGGACTACATTTGCGGTCTTCCATACTTCAGGTAATCTCCCTGTTTCAATAGATGTTTTGAATATTGTTAGGGGTACATATAGCGCCTCTGCTCACTTTCTCAGTACCCATGGAGAGATGTTGTCCGGCCCCATCACCTTTGAGGTATCTAGCTCACTCAGCAGCCTCTTCACTTCTTCCTCGGTTGCATGTATTGTGTCCAACTCTTGGTGGTGTACCCCACCTCTCCGTCTTTCTGGAGTTCCTTCTGTCTCCTCTGTGAACACTTCTTTGAATCTCATATTGAGTTCCTCACATACTTCACGGTCGTTTCTTGTGAACTCTCCTCCTTCCTTCCGTAGCCTGATCATCTGGTCCTTGACTGTTGTTTTACTCCTGATGTGGCTATACAACAGCTTTGGGTCGGATTTGGCTTTCGCTGCTATGTCATTTTCATATTGTCGTTGGGCCTCCCTTTTTACCTGTGCATATTCATTTCTGACTCTACGACTGCTCTCCTTAATCTCCTGGGTCCTTTGCCTTCTATACTTCTTCCTTGGGTACAAACCTCTCCTCAGCTTCCTTGCATATTGTTGTCACATATTCCATCATCTCGTTTACTGGCTTCCCTGCCAGTTCTCTGTCCCACTGAACCCCGTTTAGGAAGTTCTTCATGCCCACGTAGTCCCCTTTCTTGTAATTTGGCTTCATTCGTGTGTGTGTGTGTGTGTGTGTGTGTGTGTGTGTGTGTGTGTGTGTGTGTGTTGTGTGTATATATTTGACATGATTGGATATACACCAGATATTTTCTTTCGAAGTCTACTACCACCCCATTTCTTACCATAATGTTTTGCTATACACAGTTTCCAAACTAGCCTTAGCGAGCGGAAAAACCAAGCGTAGCAGAACCTTTTAAAAAACTATTCTGGAAACGAGGAATTAGAAGTATAATTACCAGATTCCAACTTTCGAGGAGGGAAGGGAAGCCAAAACGCAGGCTGCATCACAGGCTTATTTCTTTTCTAAAGCGCTGACCACACCAAAACTGTCCTCTAAATGGTAAGAAATTTCTGTGTAGGTGGGGAAATACGTGTTCCAGCTGGTAGTATACTTCTCTTCATAGAAATATACATGAAGGAAATTTATCTGCGCGAGAGACCACAAACTTAGTTCTGCTTCAATAAACAAATAGCTAGAGGGAACAAAAAATTATACCAACATGTTAATGGATGAATCAAAACTCTTACTCAAGATAAGCAACGAAAATTTACTGTGCATTACTGCAATTTATTATTATTATTATGAAATTCAAGCGAAAGCAAATTCATGCAGGAAGACCGCATTAAATTAATTAAGTGTAATAAGAAATAGGTAATGGCACTGAAAGTGGATAAACGATATGTAATGTAAATTGGGAAAAGTGAAGGCTGGTCATACAATGAATATAACATCAATATATTAAAGACAACAAGGACGAGAATAAGAAAAATATTTTGAGAGGAGTTTAGTGTGTTAGGGAGGAACGGTAGGAAAGAGGAAGGAATATGACAGGGAGAACAGGAAGACTAAATGTCAGGGAGGAGCTGAGTGTGTTAGGGAGGAAGGCGGTGGGTAGAGAGAAGGGGACGGAAAACAAAGCCGAGAGGGGGAAGAACTAGATGTAATACTCTCGCTGCGTTATCTAGAAAGGTATCCCTATATTCCAGAAGCCCAGCCTCCTCCACCTGAATGCACCCACAAGGAACAGTGAAGGGTGGTTATAAAATTACAATGCAGCAAACTATATACATATGTATACGTGTACGCATCTTTGTACGCATGAATTTGCGTACATAAGTACACTTTCATGTGTACATTTTTGTGTATGCGTGTGTGGATATATATATATATATATATATATATATATATATATATATATATATATATATATATATATATATATATATATATATATATATATCACACACACACACACACACGAAATTACACATGCAAATCCAACCTAAAATGAAAACTATCCTAATTTCACATAAAAAAAATATCACTTAGGCTATGCTCGCTGCTCACACCGCTGTACACTCCTGAATCTTAAGAGATTCATAACTCCTAGCAAGATATAAATGTCGTATCCATTAGCTCGCTCACAGCTACACAGTTAGTTACCTTCTCCACAATCTGCCTGACGAATTTAGGTACTGTTTACCATTTTGTGAGCAAGATGGTGATACCACCTACAAGTGCTACTGTATTGCACCTGTGCTGAGAGGGTATTGACTAGTCAATGAATAATACAAGATGTTTAAGCTTAAATTAAACACGTGTTAAATAACTATGTATACATATGTATGTGTGTGTGTGTGTGTGAGAGACAGAGAGAGAGAGAGAGAGAGAGAGAGAGAGAGAGAGAGAGAGAGAGAGAGGAGAGAGAGAGAGAGAGAGAGAGAGAGAGAGAGAGAGAGAGAGAGAGAGAGAGAGAACACTGAGAATGAACATTTATGATGGCCAACATTATAATCACTGAACGCAGTAGAATTCAGGATAGGTTTAACTAAGTAGATTAAATTGGTTACTTGTAAAACGCGGCTTAAAAAAAATAGTTTTCTGCAATCGACTGAATTACGTGACATTTAATAGGACCGAAACGTCGTGGTAAGCTCCTCTCTTCTATGTGCGGGTTATTTGTGTATTGATCCAGTCACGGTATTGTGCCTTGTTGTTATTTATACATACTGTATATGTATACAGAAAATATTCTAAATCATTCTAGAAATTCATTCATGCTATACATATACATTCATGAATATCATACATATACATGTATGAATATCATACATATACATGTATGAATATCATACATATACATGTATGAATATCATACATATACATGTATGAATACCATACATATACATGTATGAATACCATACATATACATGTATGAATACCATACATATACATATAAAAATACACACACATATACATGTATATCATTGTGCATGTATACATACCGTACACGTGGAAAAAGAGACAAATATACTTTAAGACGATTCTTTTCTGACAACGTTTCGCCCACAATGGGCTTCATCACGTTACAAATCAATATTTTTGTGACTTGATAAAGCCCACTGTGTGGGAGAAACGTTGTCACTAAAAGATGGCATTATACTGCACGTATCTCTCTTTCCATCACGTCGGTATTTGTTATAATTTCCCGCAATACTGTATAGTACATATATACATAATGTATGTAGATATAATTTACATGCATATTACGCAATATTCTTCAGGAATATCGAAAAACACTTAGGAATATGCAGGAATATGCAAATACTCCATAAACCCACTGATAATTTTCTATAGCGAAGCGGGGATTACAGGTTCGAGATATGGTATATCCAGGATAGTTTTCTATAGTGAAGAAAGACGCCAACCAAAACATATCTCGAGGAACTCCTAGAACATTGTGGAACTAGCGGTATCTTGTTATGAGGCAACAATGAGAAATATACGCTTCATCCTTGCGTTACTCCAAAGTTCTACACAACACTAGGTAAGAGTGAAACGGCCATCTAATAAACATGATTTCATAACAACATTGAAGTAGTTGGCATTCATCTGACACGGTTATTAGGCAGTCTATCAAGTCTCAAATCATTCTCGACTGCTTTCTGTAAAACCTCGGAGGGTATCTCGTACCCCTCTCGATGAGCATGCAGGAGCAGGGTGTGTGGGTGTCTGGCCCTGAGCCTTTCTTTCACGAGACTGGCCATGTGCCAAACGAATATTCCTACCTCCGATAGAATCTTTCCCGTCAACCTACATGCTGCAATTTGCTCCTGGCAAAGCACCAAGTGCGAAAGGCCTAGAACTAGTGTTTCCCATCCCCCAGTGGTTTGTTTAGCATTGCTAAAATCGCCTGTTTGCGATTACTTTGCATATATATGATGCAATAATCGCTACCGAGCGACAACAGATGCAAATCAACCACAGGGTGGAAACGAATAACAAGTTATTCAATTCCCCCCATATATATATATATATATTTTTTACATGTATATATATATATATATATATATATATATTATATATATATATATATATATATATATATATATATATATAAGTACATGCATGAACTAAAGTTGTTGTTTACAGTCAACAACCTTTCATTTCCCTTACTAAACCTTCTAAACAGCCCCTGGTATCTGTCTGTCTGTCTGTGTCTCTCTCTCTCTCTCTCTCTCTGGCTACCATTTACACGGGATTTGCAGGTTAAAGGCTGAAAGCTATTACACCATATTTTTCAGGCTATGAGCTTGTTATATTTCCCTAATTCATTTAAAGCCCGACCCTGGAAAAAGCATCATTACAAACTGTTTTACACGTGTGTATTTATTTAGTTTGTAACACCTTTCATAGTGGGTGCAGGTGGAGCTGCAGTTAACTCTGAACCAGCGGTTTCATCTGGTTATTTGAGATAACATATTTCGAAAGTCAGTCGAGGAATTAAACATTGTGGAAGGAATGATGTCCTTGAGAAAAGAAGTGATGAAGATGGGCAGGCGAGGTACAATAAAATTGTTAACAATGTACATAACCTTAAGAACACTGACTTCTCTCCGGCTCTCATAGTTTACTAAAGCGACATGTCCAACCAGAAAGAAAAGACGCTTGAGTAGTATGCTGCCTCGCACAGCAGAAAATATTACGAGGGGGCGAGCCATCAAACAGTCTCAGACTTAAAGTGTAAACGAACTTCTCTCTCATATTAATGTTTTGAAGCCACGTGTGTCAAGTAACTACGAGATGAGCTTTAATACTTAATTTTTTGACTGCCTTGTTCAGCAGCAGAACACGTGCACACGCACGCAAGCACACGCACGGAAGCACACGCAGCACACGCACGCATGCACTAACACACATACATACATCAAAGAGTTCCAGAACCCGATGAATAATCAAGAATCAAGAGAGATCCAGGAGTCGGCTACTGCCTTCTGATGATACATGATGTGTGCTGAATTCCAACAAGCCTGAGAGACCAACCAGTGTTGTTGGGGAAGGTACGAGTGACAAGTATGGCTGGAGGAAGGAACTAGTGACCAGTGTTGCTAGGGAAAGAGGCGAACTACATTTTTTTAAGAGAGTAAGGAAAAGTGACCAGTGTTATTTGGAAAAAGGGACAAGTGACTAGAGCTGTTTTGGGAAAATCGATGAGTATCTCCTGTTGTTGAGAAAGGGAGGAAGAGACCAGTGGTGGTGGCAGCGAGCCTGCAATCAGTGTTGTTGGAGGGGAGGATCGAGCCACCAGCGGTAGTGGTGGGGCACAGATGTATGTGTACTCTCAACAATGGCAGACGTACGGTAAGACACCTCTCTCTCCATAAGCTGATGTTGCAAACCTACACATGTAGAACGGACATGTGCTTCATGCTCCAGTACTTAAAATATCCATTATTAAAAGGTAAAAAAAAAATAGCAACATCACATTTGCAATGTATTTATTGAGAGTCGACTAAATCATCTCCATAGCCTTGGATACTCAGTTTGCCAATATTTTTCCACAATTCAACGGCCAGATTTTCTCCACAGCCCATGATACTAAATGCACCAGATTCTCACTAGAACCCATGAAACTAAATTGTATATATTCTCTCCACAACCCATGATGCCATGATTGAACTGCTTAAATCTGCGAGCCACAAAAAGTTAGCTCCTGGAAATTATATAAATTATATAAACACTTGCTATTTTACACACATGATGTAGAATGTTCTTCTACAGTCACTTGTGCACCAGATAAGCAAGAGCTATGTAGCATCAGCAATACCAGATGTGCAGGTGTATACCATGAATACCAGGTATGTAGGTGTTGCAACAATGACACTCAACAGAAGGCACAACAACGCCAAATAAAAACATTACGTAAAAATAAGGTCGACGAGCCACTGAGGCAAATATTTCAAGGAATATATATGTTGCAGAAAATAAATTTTAAACCTACAAAATACAAGCTTGGGGAGGGAGGGAGAGAGAGAGAGAGAGAGAGAGAGAGAGAGAGAGAGAGAGAGAGAGAGAGAGAGAGAAACTCATCAAAAAAAGCCTTTATAAAGTGAAAATAAAATTGTACAAGCAAATACATTAACACTGTGAATACAAAATCTTTGCCACAAGGAGAAATGGAACCCCCTTGAAAATACTGTATAAGAGCACATGGACTGTTTGATACTGGTGAGAATATCACTGAGGGGAGAAGGATATGGGAGGGAGGACCAGGGAAAGGTGATCTAGGAGGGCCCTGTGAGGAGACACGGAAAGAGGACCTAGGAAGAAAACGTAGACGTAAAAAAAGTGTACCTTTGAGACGGGTATATTAGAAGGGGCCTTGGTAGAGGGGGCCCATGGAGACGAAGACCTGGGAGAAGGACCCCTGATTGAGAGGGGAGCCCCTAGGAGAAGACCTGGGACAAGACCATATGAAAGAGGAAACACTGAAGACACTTGAGATGGTCCTAGGAAAATAACACATGAGAGGGATCCTGCTAAAAAGGACCCAGGACTCTTCAACCTCCTAGCAGATATGAGAAATATTTCCAGGTAGAGAATTTCAAGAGGAAGCGAGATCTCTACCTGAAAAAAGTGTCATATTGGCCACCATGAGCCCAAGAACTACATGTAAGTCAATCTCTCTCTCTCACTCTTTCTCTTAGAAATCATCCGAAAGAGTTTTGAGAAATAATCTAACAGGTTAAACAACTACATTTAATATCACCATCTTTCGACATTGTGATGAATATGAAGACCCGCGAACCGCAACAGCCTAGTTGGCCAAGCAGTCAACAATGAAATCTGGCATCAGATCCGGCTCTAAGAATAGAACTCTCAAAACCTGATACTGGCATGCTACAGATATGAGGAAAAGAAGCCAACAGGTCATTTAGCACACTTGTCCAACGACCCCTTCCCTACCTCCAACTTGCAGTCTCTCCAACGACCCCTCCCCTACCTCCAACTTGCAGTCTCTCCAACGACCCCTCCCCTACCTCCAACATGCAGCTCTCCAACGATCCCTCCCCTACCTCCAACATGTAGGCTCTCCAATGACCCCTCCCTCACCTCCAACATACAGCTCTCCAACGATCCCTCCCATACCTCCAACATGTAGGCTCTCCAATGACCCCTCCCTCACCTCCAACTTGCAGGCTCTCCAACGACCCCTCCCTACCTAAAACAGCTTCCAAGCTCCTCTAATGACTCCTCCATCTCCCTTCAACGACCCACTCCTTACCTTAAACAGCCCCTCCCATAACCTTCAAAAGCTTTCACACCGTCCAACGATCCTCCCCTAAGAATCCAACAACCTCCAACGACCTATTACATTCCAGTGACATCTGCCTCGCCTCCAACAAAACCCTCGTCCCTACATTCCCTCTTAGGTTAATGGTGCTGGCCACTCGCAGGTCTCTGGTGCTGGCCACTCGTAGGTACCTGATGCTGGCCACTCGCAGGTACCTGGTGCTGGCCACTCGCAGGTACCTGGTGCTGGCCACTCGCAGGTACCTGGTGCTGGCCACTCGCAGGTACCTGGTGCTGGCCACTCGCAGGTACCTGGTGCTGGCTACTCACAGGTCCCTGGCGCTGGCCACTCGCAGGTAACATAAGAACATAAGAAAGGAGGAACACTGCAACAGGCCTACTGGCCCATACTTGGCAGGTCCATATCAAAACCAACCCACCAACAAAACTATTTGTGCAACCCATCCCCATCGCCATCCAAGCAAGAAGCCCCGACAACACCCCTCCCCCCCCCCAACAACTGTGCAAGTCCCGTTCAAATCCAACCCCTCTCACTCACAACCCCTCTCACTCACAACCCCTCTCACTCACAAGAACACAGAAATAAGGAACACTGCATCAAGCCAACTGATCCACACTAGGCAAAACCCAAAACCAAAACTCCTACCCAACCCACCTACTCCATCCATGGAATATGCTTTGATATTCAGGGCACTATAAAATAGGGTACTGAAGGAGCTGAAGCACCTGGTCCATCACCAGGGCACTGAATATGCCGAAGCACATGATGGCCATTCGTGAGTACCTGGTGATGGCCATTCGTGAGTACCTGGTGCTGGCCACTTGCAGGTCCCGGGTGCTGGCCACTCGCAGGTCCCTGGTGCTGGCCACTCCCAGGTTCCTGGTGCTGGCCACTCGCTTGTGAATACGGAATGACTATCCCAAAAGCAAAATTAAAGCGATGAATATGGAAGCGAGCGAAGTGTTCCAGTGGTACCAATACCACCACCACATGAGGTACTAATATCGCCACAGGTGCCAATACCACCACAGAAGGTACCATCGCTGGAGGCACCATTGATACCACATGAGGTGCCAATGCCACAATTTAAGATGTCAGTACCATCACTGGAGGCAACAGCCCCTCCTCCTCCTCCTCCTCTCCCTTCCCCTGAATATTTACCATTACATTAGATACCACTACGTGTGCTGATATAAAAACAACTACTGAAAGTATCAATATCACTACTGAAGTACAACACTACCGAAATACCAAAACAACCACAAATTACGGGAAAAAAATTATATGGAGAAGGAAAAAGCAGCAGGAAGAAATGTTTTGGCCATTTACCACTGTTCCTCGAACAGTTACTAACAAACTCTTAAAAATGGAAAATGTTCAAAATGAAACACATACAAAATATTGCTTTTTGAAAATACAAAGCAAAAATAGTTAAATTTGGAGCGATTGAAGAGGTAAGAAGAAGGAAGAAGATGAGGAGGTAGTGATAGAGGGACGGAAAGGGATGAAGAGAAGAGGAAAAAATACGAATAGGAAAACTATGAAAAGGAAAGGAAGATGAGGTGAAGGAGGAGGAGGAGGAGGAGGAGGAGGAATAGCAGGAGGAGGAGGAGGAATAGCAGGAGGAGGGGGAGGAGGAGCAGGAGGAGGGGAAAGAAGTACGGGTCACAGAGGCATTACGGTAACCTCATTTACAATCCTCACAAACCTTGTTACAAGAAGTTACATGCTGTATTTACCCCACACACCACCACCACCACCCACCTATATTCTGCCGAAAAATTCTCGGCCAGAGAATCTGACACAGAGTTGGTGAGATGACAGCCGTTGTTAGATATCAGAGATGGTGAGATGACAGACGTTGTTAGATATCAGAGATGGTGAGATGACAGACGTTGTTAGATATCAGAGATGGTGAGATGACAGCCGTTGTTAGATATCAGAGATGGTGAGATGACAGACGTTGTTAGATATCAGAGATGGTGAGATGACAGACGTTGTTAGATATCAGAGATGGTGAGATGACAGCCGTTGTTAGATATCAGAGATGGTGAGATGACAGCCGTTGTTAGATATCAGAGATGGTGAGATGACAGCCGTTGTTAGATATCAGAGATGGTGAGATGACAGCCGTTGTTAGACATCAGAGATGGTGAGATGACAGCCGTTTTTAGATATCAGAGATGGTGAGATGACAGCCGTTGTTAGATATCAGAGATGGTGAGATGACAGCCGTTGTTAGATATCAGAGATGGTGAGATGACAGACGTTAGATATCACAGAAGTTGTTAGATGACATAGACATAGTGAGATGACAGACTTTAGATGTCACAGAGGTGGTGAGATGACAGACTTTAGATGTCACAGAGGTGGTGAGATGACAGACTTTAGATGTCACAGAGATGGTGAGATGACAGACTTTAGATGTCACAGAGGTGGTGAGATGACAGACTTTAGATGTCACAGAGACGGTGAGATGACAGACTTTAGATGTCACAGAGATGGTGAGATGACAGACTTTAGATGTCACAGAGATGGTGAGATGACAGACTTCAGATGTCACAGAGATGGTGAGATGACAGACTTTAGATGTCACAGAGGTGGTGAGATGACAGACTTCAGATGTCACAGAGATGGTGAGATGACAGACTTCAGATGTCACAGAGGTGGTGAGATGACAGACTTCAGATGTCACAGAGATGGTGAGATGACAGACTTTAGATGTCACAGAGACGGTGAGATGACAGACTTTAGATGTCACAGAGATGGTGAGATGACAGACTTTAGATGTCACAGAGATGGTGAGATGACAGACTTCAGATGTCACAGAGATGGTGAGATGACAGACTTTAGATGTCACAGAGGTGGTGAGATGACAGACTTCAGATGTCACAGAGATGGTGAGATGACAGACTTCAGATGTCACAGAGGTGGTGAGATGACACAGACGTTGTTAGATGACACAGAAATAAATCAATGGTGAAGAGAATGACAAAAAATAGTGGAGAGATGGCAGCAACTGTGTACAGTTGTAGTAGTTGTAACATTTGACAACGCAGGTGACTCAGCGCTCACAGGCATAAAAAATATACACGACACAATAAAAACAAGGGTAAAATCAACACACAATAAAAGAACGAACAAAAACACTCAACACATAGATAATATTAAGCCAAGTTAATAAAGCCAGTTTCAATTAAATACCAAATTAAATTATTAATGTCGAAAGAATCCCCTAAAATTTCCCCGAAGACCTACAGGCACTTCGGTATTAATAAAAAACCTGATAAAGGAGGAAAGGCCTAAGCCGAGGGCAGTAACAATGGTGGATATGACAGAGAAGAGATTAAATAAAATGCAATATGTATACAAAACGAACACCTGAGTAGTTTTGTAGTTGCGTTTAAAAGCAAGACTTGTGTGTAAACACAAGAACTACGATATAACTAAACAATTCTAAACATTTGCACCACTTTCCCATTTTTTGTTTCCTCTTGCAAAATGTCTAATATTACATCACAGATTTTATTAAAATCAAGTTTACCCAACACGAGGTGGAGTGTGAGTGTGTGTGAGTGTGTGTGTGTGTGTGTGAGTGTGTGTGTGTGTGTAGGTGTGTGTGTGTGTGTGTGTGTGTGTGTGTGTGTGTGAGTGTGTGTGTGTGTGTGTGGTGTGTGTGTGTGTGTGTGTGTGTGTGCGCGCGCGCGCGCGTGTGTGTGTGCGTGTATGCGTGTGTGTGTGTGTGCGCGCGCGCGCCGAAGTGCTGTGTAATTACCTATATGTAACATCTTATTTGTTGTGACAGGAGTAAAACTGTACTTATGGTCTCCTGGTTGTCTAAATAATTTTGGCATACAACTGTGGTTTTGACACCAAGTGCCTCGTCTCTGGTGTATGATGCTGTGGTTATACCACTCTCTAAATCGTCTCTGGCATATGATGCTGTGGTTATACCACCCACTACCTCGTCTCTGGTATATGATGATGTGGTTATACCACTCTCTAAATCGTCTCTGGCATATGATGCTGTGGTTATACCACCCACTACCTCGTCTCTGGTATATGATGCTGTGGTTATACCACCCACTACCTCGTCTCTGGTATATGATGCTGTGGTTATACCACCCACTACCTCGTCTCTGGTATATGATGCTGTGGTTATACCACTCACTACCTCGTCTCTGGTATATGATGCTGTGGTTATACCACTCACTACCTCGTCTTTGGTATATGATGCTGTGGTTATATATTGCGGCCCCAGAATGGGCCCCAATGTAAATTTATAATGTATATATTTTATGTATATTTCCGTTTTCTATAATTTTATATTGCTGATATTCTCGATAATAACTAAATCGTTAATATCGTGCTTTATACTATTATTGGACTATTATTTGACATTATTTGACTTAGCTATGTTTATTAGGTAGGATGTAACATTATATATTATGTGCTTGTCTGTAGTAGCTGCCCTGGAGTTGGCAAACTACCGATTATGACACTAGGCTTGTTGCTGGGAGGGAGTCACGTGATTCCACCTGAGGTGGGTGGCTGCTCCTCCTTCCTCGAGAGCACTACGCAGCTGGACATCGTTGTGTCAACACCTCGCTCCTGTCTCTGCTTGTTTTCTCGCCATTTAGACTCTGTTTGGGTAGAGTATGTGTTCGGTGGTGAGACGAAACATACTTCTCAGGACTCTGTTCACAGAGGATAGACTAGACAGTGATTTTCGACGTTTTTCTGGGTTGTGTGTCACATTGACACTTTGATAACTCAGGTCTCTAGCTACAGCTCCTGACCTAATTCGATAAGGCATCTGTGCACCGCCACAGTTTGGGATTGTTTATGCTGAACCTAGCTTCAGTAGAAAGGGAGTTTTGTGACTGTTTTGGAGGATCTATTGATGGTCCCCAGTTAGGGTCGATTTTCTATCTCCTTGTTCCTGACGCTGTGTTGCTGTTGCCTGTTATATTGCTGTTCTGCGAATTGGTCATTTAACTGGTCAATCAAGCTGTTCTGATTGTCAGTTTGTTAGAGAAGCTAGCTTATGAGAAGTTGTTCAGTCGGACTCTGTTTGAGTCGAGTCTTAGAGTTACCTGTAGCTCACTCATACACATATATTCTTATTTGCATATATCTGTATTATTGTAATTACTGACATTGTACCTGATGGTACTTCAGAGTCATTTGGATATATGTGCCCTCAGCACAGCCTTATTTTATATGAGAGCAGTGTAGGAGCTAACCTCCTAATGTATTACTTAATGAACATCCTGATCATATGTACATTTATTTACTTTGAAACCCTAGACACTCACTTTGATAATAAACCTTTTAAATATATTTCGTTGGTTAGTACCCTATCAGTTGCAATCCTCTTAGGATATATAATATGTTGGATAACTGGACCAGGATACTGACTTTGTTGCAAAAGCCCAGTAACAGGCTGGATGCTAGAAGGGCTTTCCTTTCTAGTGTTCACTGGAGATGTCTATTACTAATAGATATCGTGTCATTTTGTAACATTATACCACTCACTACCTCGTCTCTGGTATATGATGCTGTGGTTATACCACCCACTACCTCGTCACTGGCATATGATGCTGTGGATATACCACTCACTACCTCGTCTCTGGTATATGATGATGTGGTTATACCACCCACTACCTCGTCTCTGGTATATGATGCTGTGGTTATACCACCCACTACCTCGTCTCTGGTATATGATGCTGTGGTTATACCACCCACTACCTCGTCTCTGGTATATGATGCTGTGGTTATACCACCCACTACCTCGTCTCTGGTATATGATGCTGTGGTTATACCACCCACTACCTCGTCTCTGGTATATGATACTGTGGTTATACCACCCACTACCTCGTCTCTGGTAAATGATGCTGTGGTAATACCACCCACTACCTCGTCTCTGGTATATGATGCTGTGGTTATACCACCCACTACCTCGTCTCTGGTATATGATGCTGTGGTTATACCACCCACTACCTCGTCTCTGGTATATGATGCTGTGGTTATACCACCCACTACCTCGTCTCTGGTATATGATGCTGTGTTTATACCACCCACTACCTCGTCTCTGGTATATGATGCTGTGGTTATACCACCCACTACCTCTTCTGGTATATGATACTGGTTATACCACCACTACCTCGTCTCTGGTAATGATGTGTGGTTATACCACCCACTACCTCGTCTCTGGTATATGATGTGGGTTATACCACCCACTACCTCGTCTCTGGTATATGATGCTGTGGTTATACCACCCACTACCTCGTCTCTGGTATATGATGCTGTGTTTATACCACCCACTACTTCGTCTCTGGTGTATGCTGCTTCCCAGTCAATCTTGCATGGAGCTCATCAACATCACATCTTTGTATGTCCAAAGTATTCTTGTGTATGAATGGTAACATTGAGACTTATTGTGGAGTGTGAGCGAACACGGACACGCACGCGCACACACACGCGCACGCACGCACGCACACACGCACACACACACACACACACACACTAACATGAGTTGAGATCAAAACCCTTTTCCAGACGTGTTCACTCTTCCAGGAATTATTCCAGAAATGCCAATACAGCTGCCAAAGCTAGCCATTAGAATTATTTCGCCGGGAATTAGTAAAATTATCAAAGAGTTGAAGTGGATCTGACGCGAGAGCGGACGAGAACACTGAGCACGAGCGATAATGGTTGATGGGTGAGAAATAATGAGTGGTGAGTGAGATAATGTGTGATGGGTGTAATGATAAAGGGTGGTGGATGAGATAATGGGTGGTGAGAGATAATGGGTGGAGGGTGAGATAATGTGTGGTAGGTGTGAGGATAATGGGTGGTAAGTGTGAGGATAATGGGTGGTAGGTGTGAGGATAATGTGTGGTAGGTGTGAGGATAATGGGTGGTAGGTGTGAGGATAATGGGTGGTAGATGTGAGGATAATGGGTGGTAGATGTGAGGATAATGGGTGGTAGGTGTGAGGATAATGGGTGGTAGGTGTGAGGATAATGGGTGGTAGATGTGAGGATAATGGGTGGTAGGTGTGAGGATAATGGGTGGTGGGTATTAGGATAATACTCTTTAATGCATATTTTCAAATGCTTCCCTTCTATATTTCCAAACTTGACTAATCACCGTAGAAGAAATCTGGAGTAATATGTTTTTGCTGACATCACGTGACAAGTGCTGGTAAGTGCACTGTGTGTTCCAACTCTCAGCACTGGTGAAATGTTGTCAGCTTCCAGCACTTTATATACTGAGCCTACTGAGGTTAGGAGATGGTGGGAGGGAGGGAAGGAAAGACGGGCAAAAGAAAAAAGTGGACAGGTGAAATGGAAAGGGAATGGCAGGAGACAGAATGGAGAGCAGGGGAAAAAAGTGGAAAGTAGAAGAGAGTGGAGAGCAGAAGAGAGTGGAAAGCAGGGGAGAGTAGAGAGCAGGCGAGTGGTGGAGTAGGAGAGAGTGGAAAGCAGGAGAGAGTGGAGAGCAGGAGAGAGTGGAGAGCAGGAGAGAGTGGAGAGCAGGAGAGAGTGGAGAACATGAGTGGAGAGCAGGAGAGAGTGAAGAGCAGAAGAGAGTGGAGAGCAGGAGAGAGTGGAGAACAGGAGAGTGAAGAGCAGGAAAGAGTGGAGAGCAGGAGAGAGTGGAGAGCAGGAGAGAGTGGAAAGCAGGGGAGAGTGAAGAGCAGGAGAGAGTAAAGAGCAGGGGAGAGTGGAAAGCAGGGGAGAGTGGAGAGCAGGCGAGTGGTGGAGAGTAGGAGAGAGTTGAAAGCAGAGAGTGAAAAACAGGAGAAAGTGGAGAGTAAGAGAGAGTGGGGACCAGGAGCGGGTGGAAAGCAGGAGAGTGGAGAGCAGGAGAGAGTGGAAAGCAAGAGATGAGGGAATGAGGGAGGAAGGGGGAAGGGGCGAGCGTCAACACAACCAGTCAGTTAGGAGAAAAATACACCATCTGGTGGAGACTGGACCGAGGCGACCAACAACACTAGTGACACTCCACTCCAGTAGCACATCACATGACATTAATCATAAACCAAAATTTTCCTTTGGTAAACTCCGCTACAAGAAACATGAAAAGCGTCCAAAACTCTTGGGTGCTTTCCCTTCTTAAGTTAAAAAAAAAAACATTTTCTTGTTTATGCTTTATTCTTCCTTAAAGCAATATCTCTTTGACCTCGTCCGGCCCCTCACTGACAGGTTAATTGAGCAAGGCACTTGAGCAACGAGGGAGAGTGGCAAATTGACCTTGTTTACCTGGGAGCTTCCACTGTTTACCTTGTTTGTGTACCTGTGTGATTCCTCCAGTTTATACTATTTTCCAGTGTGTTTAACTGATTACCTCTGTACTTTAAATGTGATTGAATTGGCCTTAAATTCCAGCTTACACCATCTCAGTTTTGCTTACCATCGCGTTTACATTTCCGTAATTGTGTTTACACATCTGTTTATGTGTTTACCTGCGCTTATCTTTCTGTTGACTCCTGTTTAATTAAGTTTACTTTTGTGGCGCTGTATGCACGTCTCTCCACCAGTGTGTGCACAGCCATTTGTTTACTTGTGTGTACCTCTGTTTGCACGTGTCTTGTTTAACGTCCATTTATTTCCCATCAGCTTCAATTATTTACCATAGTTTACATAAGACGACATTAAATTTATTATTTGTTTGCATTCGCATCTAAGCATAATTTTCACGTATTTTGTTTGTATATTTTGTGTTTAGCAACGAGGTATTAAATGAAGTAACAAATGTGTGTGTGTGTGTGTGTGTGTGTGTGTACTCACCTAGTTCTGGTTGCAGGGGTCGAGTCATAACTCCTGGCCCCCGCCTCTTCACTGGCCGCTACTGGGTCACTCTCCCTGCGCCATGAGCTTTATCATACCTCTTCTTAAAGCTATGAATGGAACCTGCCTCCACTACATCGCTTCGTATGTGTGTGTGTGTACTCACCTATTTGTACTCGCCTATTTGTGGTTGTAGGGGTCGATTCATAGCTCCTGGCCCCGCCTCTACACTGATTGCTACTAGGTCCTCTCTCTCCCTGCTCCATGAGCTTTATCAAACCTCGTCTTAAAACTATGTATGGTTCCTGCCTCCACTACGTCACTTTCTAGGCTATTCCATTTCCTGACAACTCTATGACTGAAGAAATACTTCCTAACATCCCTTTGACTCATAGGAGTCTTCAACTTCCAACTGTGGCCCCTTGTTTCTGTGTCCCCTCTCTGGAACATCTTGTCTCTGTCCACCTTATCTATTTCTCGCAGTATTTTATATGTCGTTATCATGTCTCCCCAAACCCTCCTGTCCTCTAGTGTCGTCAGGCCGATTTTCCTTAACCTTTCTTCGTAGGACAATCCCCTTAGCTCTGGGACTAGTCTTGTTGCAAACCTTTGCACTTTCTCTAATTTCTTGACGTGCTTGACCAGGTGTGGGTTCCAAACTGGTGCTGCATACTCCAGTATGGGCCTGACGTATATGGTGTACAGAGTCTTGAACGATTCCTTAGTGAGGTATTGGAACGCTATTCTTAGGATTGCCAGCCGCCCGTATGCTGCAGCAGTTATCTGATTGAGGTGTGCCTCAGGAGATGTACTCGGTATTATACTCACCCCAAGATCTTTTTCCTTGAGTGAGGTTTGCAGTCTTTGGCCACCTAGATTATACTCTGTCTGCGGTCTTCTTTGCCGTTCCCCGATCTTCATGACTTTACATTTGGCAAGGTTAAATTCAAGGAGCCATTTACTGGACCAGGCTTGTAGCCTGTCTAGGTCTCTATGTAGTCCTGCCTGATCCTCAACTGATTTAATTCTTCTCATTAACTTCACATCATCTGCAAACAGGGACACTTCTGAGTCTATCCCGTCCGTTATGTCATTCACATATACCAAAAACAGTACAGGTCCTAGGACTGACCTTTGTGGAACCCCACTCGTCATAGGTGCCCACTCTGACACCTCGTCACGTACCATGACTCGTTGCTGCCTCCCTGTCAGATATTCTCTGATCCATTGCAGTACCTTTCCTGTTACGTGTGCCTGATCCTCTAGCTTTTGCATTAACCTCTTGTGAGGAACTGTGTCGAACGCCTTCTTGCAGTCCAAGAAAATGCAGTCAATTCACCCCTCTCTCTCGTGTCTTACTTCTGTTACCTTGTCATAAAACTCCAGTGTGTGTGTGTGTGTGTGTGAACAGAGGAAGGAATTATCTAGCCTGGGCTTCAGCTCTTGGGCCCGCCCGTTAATCTTCTGTTGACGATCCGAAAGGAAATCCCGAGAGAAGAGAGAATGAGCAGAAATGGAAAAGAAGGCCGAGGAGGAAGAAGAGATGAGAGACACTCGGGGAGGTGGTAAGGAGTATCTGATGAGAGATAGGTAGCTGCTGTTTACATGGGAAATTGTCTGAGTGAGAGAGAGAGAGAGAGAGAGAGAGAGAGAGAGAGAGAGAGAGAGATAGAGAGAATATTATCTTATCTATGTACAGCCATGATGGCATATGATTCCACATGACCATCAGCCGTGGAATGAACGAACACACACCCACACACGCAAGCGCGCGCACACACACACACACGCACGCACACACGCACACACTTACCCGGTGGCCAGTGGAAAGCCTCGCCACGCACGGAGGGCCGGTTCTATTCGGCGGGCGGAAACATTTCAAGTGTTCCCTACACACACACATACATACAACAGGCTAGTCAAATCGACATGGCCTAGGACAAAATGGTAACTAACACACGCACGCGCGCGCCCGCGCACACACACACACGCGCGCACATACACACGCACACACACACGCGCACACGCACGCACGCACACACACATGCACACACGCACACACACGCACGTACGCACACACACCTAGCCAAGCACATAAAGAAACTAGCGAAGGTGCAAAGGTTTGCAACACGACTAGTCCCGGAGTTAAGGGTATGTCCTACGAGAAGAGGTTAAGGGAAATCGACCTGACGACACTGGAGGACAGGAGAGTAAGGGGGGACATGATAACGACATAAAATACTGAGAAGAATTGACAAGGTGGACAGAGACGGAATGTTCCAGAGATGGGACACAGCAACAAGGGGACACAGCTGGAAGTTGAAGACTCAGATGAATCACAGGGATGTTAGGAAGTATTTCTTCAGTCACAGAGTTGTCGGGAAGTGTAATAGCTTGGGAAGCGATGTAGTGGAGCAGGTTCCATTCATAGCTTTAAGAAGAGGTATGATAAAGCTCATGGCGAAGGGAGAGTGACCCAGTAGCGGCCAGTGAAGAGGCGGGGCCAGGAGCTGTGACTCGACTCCTGCAACCACAACTAGGTGAGTACACTAATTTAGTTACACAATGAAACGAATAAAAGAGGAAAGGAGGAAAAAATCCGAGAGGTGAAAAGTGTGGCCTAGTATTGGTCAAGAGGACTAATAAAGATAGAAGTGAATAAGAGAGAGGAGGTAGACGTAAGGGAGGCAGGGAAACAAGTGTGAACAGAGCAACAGGGAATAAGTAAGCAATAGTCCTGAAAGTATCATTAACAGCCAACTGAGCCGAGGACACACGAACCCGGATCAATTAAACACATACCCCTCTCTCCTTCCCTAACCCCTTTCCATCCATTCAACTATTCTCATTTCCCTCACACACTTTACCCTCTCATCCGCTCATTCCTTTTCCTGTTCTTACTCCTTGAAGGCTCTCTCCTCCTATAGTTCTCTTCCTCCTCCCTTCTGCTTGCCCCATTCTCTTTTACTCATTCCCTTCCCTTATTCTCTACCATTTACCTTCATTTCGTCTTTTTCCCTAACCTTCATCTGAGATGTGTCTGTTAAGTTGTGGGAAGAGAAAAAGACATTATGGGAGGGATAGTTTGTTAATAAAGCAGACAGGCTGAGTACATCAACAGGCTGAGTACATCAACTGTGCTGTTACCAAACTATATCAGAATTATATGACAACATAATCTAGCTACAGCATGTTTACCTTGTCATACTCGACATAGATATACCTTTATACGTTTGATGAGCTTCGAGAGTCTAGTACCGGAGCCCGACCATGGGCCAGGCTCAGGAGGCCTGGTCATGGACCGGGCCGGGGGGGGCGTTGATCCCTGGAATACCCTCCAGGTAGGTAGGCTCGTCTGATGATAGCCTGGTCAACCAGGTTGTTGCTGTTGGTGGTCCACAACCCCACATATCCATTACAGAGTTATTGATCTGGCACCTTCAAAGCCTGGTTGATCGATAACCAAGATGGTTATCGTACACCAGGTGATGAAGCAGTGTGATGTGGAAGACTTCAGTTACGGCAGCTTCAAAGGCTTTGTTTTAACAGAGGTGGAGTTACTTTTATTTGAAAATTATCGTTTCTTATGACAGGTTATTCCATAGAAAACGGTCTACTGTTTATATAGCAAAATTGGATAAATCAGCAGCGTGCTGCTTCCCTGTGACATAACTGTCACCAACTTCCACAGGTTATTCTACTCTACCAGCCTCACCTATGGCCAAGCTTTCGTTGTTGACCGCCTATTCAACCAGGCTGTTGCTGTTAACGGCCCGCTGGTCCACACAGCCTGAGTGACCTAATACTTGGTGGAAGTTTTGCAGTACACTTAACTCGAACTCCCCATCATGGGGAGCCACAGCAAGAAAGAAAGAAGATGACCGACACCCTCTACCCAGGGGGCCAATGCCGGGTCACCATTTGGAGAAGACCCGGGCCGGATGTACCGGCGAACATACAACAACAACTTAACTCGAGTCAGCTGACATACATTTCAGTCATTTGGTACGTGACTCCTCGTGAACTTGCATTGATAAGCGTATGAGATAAATTAGTTCAAATCATTACTTGTTGTACAATCTCTCTTGAAAATCTACAAAAGTCTTGATATATACCAGTACTGTGCAATAATCCACATTGGCGGGGGAAATGGAAATAGCTTTAGCGATTTTTGGCAATAAGTCTTCACCAGAAGCTAGGCCATTTAAGGAATCAACCAGGATTAGCCAAGAGATCCAGAATATGTACGAGAAACTATCCAGCCCATGTTTCTTCAAACAAGGACGCTGGCGCCGACTTGTGATGAAGACTTACTGCCATTCCAACACCCACGTGGTTTACTGCATATTTATTAGCTCGTATTGGTGACTTTGCTGCATACTAGTACTAAGGGAAAGTACCTTGTGCTGGTAGAAAAAAAAAACCACGTAAAACAAAAGCAGACTTTCCCCTTCCCACCAAATACGACATTTCACCTACAATTAGGGACAAAAAACTTAGTTAAGTTTCCCCTGTCACATTCTTTCACACAGAAGTTTCATACATAGTGTTGACACCTGTTAGGCTCAGCTGCGAGACTTCAGAATAGCAATGAAAGTATCGTCAAGTATTCCATTTAAAGTTCAGCAGCTACGGGAGCTTCAGAGATTTCGTTCGAGCAGAACTGGAGTTAGTATTACATGAGAACTACATCTCTCAGGATAACCATGTACACGAGAAATGGAGTTTTTATGGCGTTATGTTCCTGATCACATACCGGGTGTGAAAAGTATCTATGGGGGAGAAAAAGAAAAAAAGGGGGATACTTGGACAACATTATATATGAAAGACTGAGGTGGGTGGGGATGGACTGTGGAGGAGAGGTAGGGAGGTGAGGGGACGAAGGGGAGTTATAACCCATGTACTTTCCCCTAAGCCTTGACATTTTTGTTCCTCTGGAGCTGAGAGGACCCTCTTAGTTTTGTAAAATAAAAGAATTTAAATATGAACTCGAGTAATGTTTGAGATATTTGACAAATCTTCGATTTATGGGAGAAACCCTGCAAAACACCTCATTTGTAGCCAACTCACCTGGAAGGCAGGTGATTGGTGAAGAAAGTGCCTTTGCATTTAGTAAGCTGGCGGAATAATTGACACGACAGCACCACGCTAACCACATATTGTGTAGCGGGAGACACTATATAGCAGGTGTTGCTGACAGTTATAGACAAGTGTAGATGACAATATGTGTAGATAAGCATAGACGACGACGTGTGTAGATTATGACATATAGATGATGACATAGGAAGGTAATGTCTCTCTCTCTCTCTCTCTCTCTCTCTCTCCCATTTCTCTCACAACCAGCACGTTCTGAGCAAATTTAACTTCGCCCATTTGTTATTAGCGTCTGAGTCAGACTAATCTTGATCTACTGCTTTTCACGATTACAGGCAATTTAGCTTTCTTTGGTGGCCTCCTTCCTTACACAACGATGTTGGTATACGACGAGGTGTAAGCGTATACCTGAGGTATACAACTGAAGCAGTATAATGAATTAAAGTTAAAAGCGAATAAGTGAAGCAATGTGTATGAAGTGAAGTAATGTGTATGAAGTGAAGTAATGTGTATGAACTTAAGTTGTGTTTGTATAACTGAAGTAATGTGTGTGACATGAAATGAGGTACAAGCGTGAAATTAAAAATGAATATTTTTTTTTTCATTTTGATGAAGGAGAAGAGGTAAGCCCGTATAGGTAATACTGAGCCTGGAGAATAGAAGGTAATCAGATTCGACCCAAGAAAACGTAGGATAACCACATCTGCTTGGATCAAGAGCCACTCATCAGCATAAAGGCGCTTTCCTTGAAGGTATCAGAGATGTGTAAAACATTGTCAAGCTGCATTATGACGAAGAGTTAGTGAAATATATACGTAATCTGTGTACACATACATATTGATTCATGTATGGGAACAACTGGAGTTGGAACACATTCATACACATTAGTATAATTCAGGTGAATGCACTTTCTATTTTACATTTCATTGTCGATAATTGACAACACTGGCAAGATTTACAGATATTTCGCCCACCTACTTGCAGAAGCAATTTTAAAATTGGCATTTTTCCAAAGGTAAGTGATGTAAAGGGGTGAGAGAAGGTAACGACTATGATGAAAGTTTGGTCACACTAATATACAAGCCCAGAGTATGTTTTATGGCAACATAACATACAATGACAAGTGTAACAATTTCACAGAGGTTAGCTGGAGAGAAAGTGAAAGGGGATATGAATCATAATGTTTATGCATACACAAGCGCTAAAAAAATATGTAATTGCAATTACATTAGGCACAGAACACCTTATGTACAAATGGATATTAGATTGCTAGAGAGTGCTGGCAAATATTAAGTAAACAAAGAGGACATCCTCAAGCAACCAGAGTAGAGGAGATATTTACAAAGGTCAATGTACCTCTTTCCAGGGGTCCTTAATAATGATGGGGCGATACTAACTACTGATACCGATACTCAATTTTTTTAGACCGATACAGATACCATGAAAATTAGCCGCTATCCGCCGATATTGTAGCCCTAGTACTAAAGTCACTGATAAGTGGGCACACAACTAGTTAATGTTTTAGGTAGGATGACTGCCCAGTTTCATAATGCTTACATTTGGAGGTTCCTTCATGCATTTATCTCCCACTGATGACAGCATCCCCACTTGACTGTGGCAATCATCGTGTCATAGTCTAGCGGACATTGTATGCTGTTCATCCACAGATTTCAGCTTTAAATAGATTATAGTTCATGACTCTATAGTGTTTTCACCTCTTTGAGTATCCATGACTTTTCACCTACTGGAAACAATATGCTTAAGCAAAGTGGTTTTAATAACAGAGACAATGATGCCCAGCTCTAGTTTAACCTTCAGCCTACAGATCTTGCTTGTTTGTTAGCGTTATCATCATAGTTAATTCCTATATGGGAAGGTATCCACATGAATGAGATACTAAAGTCACTTTCCTGTGCAACACTGAAGTCATTTTAATATTAATGAGGAGATTCTTGCTAGCTATATTCCAATCAGAATTCTTAAGTGTGTAACTACAGGGCAGAACAGACTACTCTTCTTCCAGGGTTTTTATAAAACTCTCAGGTTGACAACCCAATGATAGGGCGAGTATACGCAGTGATTATCGTAGGATATTACTGGTAGTGATATTCCACTGGATTAAATTTGCTATATATGGTTGAACCTTAGCGTACAGATTATAAGTATATATATGACGATCTGTTGGAGTGTGAGCAGGGTAACATTTTGTGAAGGGATTCAGGGAAACCAGTTAATTGATTTAGTTGGACTTGAGTCCTGGAAATGGGAATTACAATGCCTGCACTTTAAAGGAGGGGTCTGAGATAGTGACAGCTGGGAGGGACTTTTCTCAGCTGTTGTATCTGAGCTCCTCTGCAAAGACAGTGATTATGTATGAGTGTGGTGAAAGTGTTGAATGATGATGAAAGTATTTTCTTTTTTGGGGATTTTCTTTCTTTTTGGGTCACCCTGCCTCGGTGGGAGACGGCCGACTTGTTGAAGAAAAAAAAAAAAAAATATATATATATATATATATATATATATATTCAATAATGTTAATATAAAAATTAATGATTTTGTACCAAAAGAACCTTAAAAACCTTACCTAACCTTATTATAATAAGCGCAATTTAATTCAGCCTAATCCAACTAAATACATTTTATATAAAATTACAATAATTTAATAATAAACACAATGAAATATATTCTTTTCGTCAGATTCAGAATGATTTTGGCGAAATTATTGCATACACAAATTTTCGCTTGCCCTATTTGGCAAGAAGTGCGTTGCTATTTAACCCAAAATCACAAGTTTTACTTATTCGGCACGACATATATATACAGTAGACCGTCGATTAAGACAGTAGTTAGGTTCCTGAAAATGCAGTGTTAGACGAATCCATCCGCATTAAAGGAACTGAAGAACTTATGGGAAAAATAAGGTTACGTTCCTAAGATCCCCGAAAAAGCCAAACAACTTTTTTTGTTTTTTTAGGTCTCCAAATCTTACAAAAATTAAAATAATGCAATTGTTGATCATTATTATTACAATGTATGTTTTTCTGTTGCTTAAGGCTAAAAATGCAACAGAAATAATATTTCTTACCTTAAATTGTGGATGCTGGTGTTTGTCGATGATTGCGAAGGAGGGAGTGGAGAGGCATGCTGAGGCCCATCTGGGCTGAGGTGGATGGTAGTCCAGTAAGTCAGTCCAGTCAAGTGAGTCAGTTGGTCAGTCAGTCAAGTCAGTAGGTTACTTCTTTAAGTTAGTAGGTCACTCATTCAAGTCAGTCAGTTAAGTCATTCAGTCAAGTCAGTAAGCCATCAGTCAGTAAATCAGTTAGTCAAGTAGTAAGCAGTCAGTATATCAATCAAGTCATTCAGTAAATCAGTCAAGTTGGTCAGTCAGTCAAGTAAGTCATTCAGTAAATTAGTCAAGTCATTCAGAAAATCAGTAAATCAGGTCAGTCAGTCAGTCATCCAGCTTGCGGCGCTGAAATTTTTTCCCTACCGAGAAGCAGAACCGTTTAAATTTAATTTTACAAAGTGTAAAACGAAAATGTACCGTAATTTGACAATAGTTTAATGGAGAAAACAATTTAAAAGAAATCGTTTTAATCGACGGTCTACTGTGTATATAAGAGTTCTTTCTTCAAAATTGTGCACATCAGTAGTGTGCTGTTACCCTACCTGGAGGGCATTCCGGGGATCAACGTCCCCGCGGCCCGGTCTATGACCAGGCCTCCCGGTGGATCAGGGCCTGATCAACGAGGCTGTTACTGCTAACTGCACGTAGTCCAACGTACTAACCACAGCCCGGCTGATCTGGCACTGACTTTAGGTATCTGTCCAGCTCCCTCTTGAAGGCAACCAGAGGTCTACTGGTAATGCTCCTTATGGCTGGTGGGAGGCTGTTGAACAGTCTTGGGCCCTGGACACTTATTGTGTTTTCTCTTAGTGTACCAGTGGCGCCCCTACTTTTCACTGGGGGTACGTTGCACCGTCTGCCAAGTTTTTTACTTTCGTATGGAGTGATTTCTGTGTGCATATTAGGGACCAGTCCCTCCAGAATCTTCCAGGTGTAGATTATGATTATGATATATCTCTCTCGCCTGCGCTCCAGTGAATATAAGTCTAGTGCTTCCAGGCGTTCCCAGTAGTTAAGGTGTTTGATGGAACTTATACGTGCAGTAAAAGTTCTCTGTACATTCTCTAGATCTGCAATTTCACCTGCCTTGAATGGGGATGTTAATGTACACCAGTATTCTAGCCTAGAGAAAACAAGTGATTTAAAAAGGATTATCATTGGCTTGGCATCTCTTGTCTTGAATGTTATCATTATCCATCCTATCAGTTTCCTCGCAGATGTAATAGTGGCACTGTTGTGGTCTTTGAAGGTGAGGTCTTCGGACATTACCACACCCAGGTCCTTCACATTACTTTTCCGCTCTATTGTGTGATTGGAGTTTGTAATATACTCAGTCCTAGCTATTACTTCCTCCAGTTTTCCATAACGGAGTAGTTGGAATTTGTCTTCATTGAACATCATATTGTTCTCTGTTACCCATTGGAAAACTTTGTTTATGTCTTCTTGGAGATTTGCCGTGTCCTCAATGGATGACACTCTCATGCAGATCCTAGTATCATCTGCAAAGGATGATACAGTGCTGTGGTTTACATCTCTATGTCTGATATGAGAATGAGGAACAGGATAGGTGCGAGTACTGTGCCTTGTGGGACAGAGCTCTTCACTATGGCAGCATCCGATTTAACTCTGTTTACCATTACTCTTTGTGTTCGATTGGTTAGGAAGTTGAAGATCCATCTGCCTACTTTGCCAGTTATCCCTTTAGCATGCATTTTGTGTGCTATTACACCATGATCGCAATTGTCAAAGGCTTTTGCAAAATCTGTGTATACTACATCTGCATTCTGCTTGTTTTCCAGAGCATCCAAGACTATATCATAGTGGTCTAGCAGTTGCTAGAGGCAGGAGCGACCTGCTCTGAAACCATGTTGCCCTGGGTTGTGCAATTTTTGGGAGTCCAGGTGGTTTGCTATCCTGCTTCTTAGAACTCTTTCAAAGTTTTTTATGATATGGGACGTTAAAGCTATTGGTCTATAGTTCTTAGCTACTGCTTTGCTGCCACCTTTATGGAGTGGGGCTATATCCGTTGTTTTTAGTGACTGTGGAATCTCGCCTGTGTCTAAGCTCCTTCTCCATAGTATACTTAGGGCCTGTGAGAGGGGTTTCTTGCAGTTCTTAATGAACACAGAGTTCCACGAGTCTGGGCCTGGGGCTGAGTGCATGGGCATGTCGTCGATGGCTTTCTCAAAGTCTAGAGGAGTTAGGGTTATGTCAGAAATTTGGCATACATTGGCAGGGTTTTGAGGCTCATTCATGAAAAAATTGTTTGGATTGTCTATCTTTAGACGGATTAGTGGTTCGCTGAACACAGAGTCATATTGAGATTTCAGTATCTCACTCATTTCTTTGTTGTCATCTGTGTAAGATCTGTCTTGTCTGAGCAGGGGCCCTATACTAGAAGTGGTTTTTGCCTTGTTTTTGGCATATGAAAAAAAATATTTCGAATTTGTTTCAATTTCACTAATCACTTTTAGCTCTTGACTCTCCTGGATCCTGTATGAGTCCTTTAATTTTAGCTCAATATTTTCCACTTCCCTGGTTAGCGCTTCCTTCCGTGAATCAGACAGTCCGGCATTCTTGAGGAGCTCAGTGATTCTTCGTCTTCTCCTGTATAGGGAGCGTCTCTCTCTCTCTCCTGTTTACTTCTTCTCTTCTTTTTTCGTAGAGGAATATGCCTTGAACATACTTCAGCTACCAGGAGGTTGATCTTTTCAAGGCACTGGTTAGGGTCCATGTAATTTAAGATATCTTCCCAACATGTTTCATTTAGGGCATAGTTTACCAGATCCCAGTTGATGTTCTTGTTGTTGAAGTTGAATTTGGTAAAGGTACCCTCATAGCTATATGCGTTTTGGTGATCAGGACTCCTGTGCATGTACGTCTGGACTTCGATTAGATTGTGATCAGAATTTGTTGTTTTTGATATTGTTATGTTTCTTACCAGGTCCTCATTATTGGTGAAGATTAGGTCTAGTGTGTTCTCTAGTCTCGTTGGCTCCACTATCTGCTGACTTAGGGTGTGTTTGTTGCAGAAATTCAGCAGCTCATGTGTGTGTGACTTTTCATCTGAGCTGCCTCCAGGGATTATTTTTGCTACAACATTATTTGCTATATTCTTCCATTTTGTATGTCTAAGATTGAAGTCACCAAGCAGCAAGATGTTTGGGGATGGGGCTGGAAGGTTTTCCAGACAGGAGTCAATTTTTTATAGTTGTTCTTTGAACTGTTGGGAAGTTGCATCTGGTGGCTTATATACAAGTACAATGACTAGGTTTTGGTTCTCGATTTTTATTGTCAGAACTTCAACTATATCATTTGTGGTGTTCAGTATATCTGTATCTCCCTTACACTCTCTCTGAAAAATGAAGAGGGAGTAGGGAGAAGGATCATTAATTAAAAAAAAATATAGCCAAACTAAAATTGCGCCATCATATTCTATATGAGAGTTACAATGTGGGAACAAAAGCTGGAAAACAAGGACAGTAAGGGTGGAGGGACTCAACACGGTCTACAATCCTAAAGGGAGGAGGGAAGGATGGGGATTAGCAGAGGCTCTGGCTTGTGAGTCGGATAGACCGTTAAAGACGCCTCCTCTCAATACCACTCTCGGCTACACACAATATGGAGCAGTCACCGCCTCGGCCAGACCCACATGGCAAGGAAAGGGAGAACAATAGTAGGAGGAAAAGAGCAAAAGACATTGAAAAAAAGAAGGAAGGAAAAAGCAGCTGACAACAATCAGTAAGAGGCATTAAATGAATGTTTGCAACAGAATTACTGAATAATTTGAGTGCAATACATTGAAGTGTTACTGTATTTCCTCATACAACTAAACTCCGGAGGCAAGAAGTTACAAAATACCAACAGTCCAACACATTTAAAATCAAAACAATAACAGGAAGACAAGTTTGGAATCTCTTAGTAGTCCTTATATTTGAAGGCTGTGAAAAAAGGCTAGGACCATTTATTATTGAATTATATCTTAATGTACTCACTACACCTCTACTTTTCAAGGGGTGTCAAGAATCTTACAATGACGAATTTCAACATCTCACAAAGCCAGTGGAAACCCCATTCTTTCACTACCCTTTTTCTAAAGTTCCTTATTCCTATCCTGGATTAAGTCATGTAACCTATGGCATGTGACTGAACTTAGGTCACGTGACCATACCTTTGATATACCTTTGAAGAGTTTCGAGAGTTTATCTACTCTCTGAGCCCGGCCATGGGCCCGGCTCGTCTGGTGCTTGCCTGGTCAACCAGGCTGTTGCTGCTGGAGGCCCGCTGCCCCACATATCCATCACAGCCTGGTTGATCTGGCACCCGATGAAGATACTTGTCCAGTTTCCTCTTGAAGGCTTCTACACTGGTTCCAGCCGTGTTTCGGATATTTTCTGGTAAGATGTTGAATAGTCTGGGACCCCGGATGTTAATACAGTGCTCCCGTATTGTCCCCACCGCACCCATGCTCCTCACTGGGTTTATTTTACACTTTCTCCCATATCTCTCACTCCAGTATGTTGTTATGGCAGTGTGCAGATTTGGGACCAGGCCCTCAAGTACTTTCCAAGTATATATTACCATGTATCTCTCTCTCCTCCGCTCCAATGAGTACATGTTCAAGACTTGAAGGCGTTTCCAATAATTTAGATGTTTCAATGGCTCAATGTGAGCTGTAAACGATCTCTGAATTTGTTCCAGCTCTGATATTTCTCCTGCCCTGAACGGGGCCGTCAGCACAGAGCAGTATTCTAAGTGAGGGAGCACTAGCGATTTGAAGAGTGTCACCATCGGCATTATTTCCCTTGTTTTGAAAGTTCTCAATACCCAACCCGTCATCTTCCTGGCTGTTGTGATCTTTGTCTTGTTATGGTCTTTAAACGACAGATCAGCAGACATAATTATTCCCAAGTCCTTTACGTGTTCCTTTCGTTCTATGTGGTGACCCTCTTGCGTTTTGTATATAGTGTTACTTTTGAGTTCTTCATTTTTTTCCATACCTAAGCAGCTGAAACTTATCACCATTGAACGTCATGTTGTTCTCCACTGCCCACTGGAAGACCCTGCTTATGTCCTCCTGTAATTTTTCAGTGTCTTCTACCGTAGTGACTTTCATGCTTATTTTAGTGTCATCTCCAAATGATGATACAAAAGTGTGCTGGGTGTTTTTATCTATGTCTGCTATGAGGATGAGAAACAGCAGAGGTGCCAGGACAGTGCCTTGGGGTACTGAGCTTTTGACCTCGCTGATGCTGGATCTTGCCCTGTTCATTACTACTTTTTGTGTTCTGTGTGTTAGGAACTCAAAAAATCCATCTGCCTACCTTCCCCGTAATGCCTATGGCCCTCATTTTGTGCGCTATCACTCCATGATCGCATTTGTCAAACGCCTTTGCAAAATCTGTGTAAATCACATCTGCGTTTTGGTCGTCCTCCAATGCCTCCGTAATTCTGTCATAATGGTTCAGCAGCTGTGACAGGCATGATCGTCCCGCTCTAAAGCCATGCTGGTTCGGGTTATGTTAATTGTGCTGGTCCATGAACTTTATAATCTGCCGTCTCATCACTCTTTCAAAGATTTTTATGATGTGAGAAGTGAGGGCTACTGGTCTGTAATTTTTAGCTAGAGCTCTACTACCTCCTTTATGCAAAGGAGCTATGTCTGCACTCTTTAAGGCCTCCGGTATTTCACCTAGATCTAAGCTCTTTCTCCAAAGAATACTAAGGGCTCTTGCTAATGGTAATGGTCCAGGTGCTGAGTGAGTGGGCATGTTGTCCATTTCTTTTTCGAAATCTATGGGATTTGTACTAATGTCGGTTAGGTGGTCTGCACGGCCTTCTGCTGGAGTGAAAAATATTTCTGCATTTTCTACCTTGTTGTCATTTAGTGGGTTGCTGAACACCGACTCATAGTGTTTTTTTAGGATTTCACTCATTTCCTGTTCATCGTCAGTATACGAATCTCCTCTCAATAATGGTCCAATTCTACAGGTAGTTCTTAGCTTGGATTTTGCATAGGAATAGAAATATTTTGGGTTTCTGGCAATATCCTGTATGGCTCTTTGTTCCCTTTGTACTTCTTCTGTCAGGTATGACATCTTAAGTTTTTGCTCTAATTCAGTGATCTCTCGGTTAAGGCTATCTCTCCTCTGTTGCAACATATTTGTGGTATAAGCTTCATCCTATAAACACAGTTTGTTAAATAGGATTATTTTATATTTATTGAATATTTTTAGTGTTATTAACAAGTATTTTATTGAACGTGTAGTGGAAGGAGGGCGGGGTAGGGGTCGCCATATGAAAGGTTGGAGGGAGGGGGGTAAACAAGGTTTTGTGCGCGTGGGGCTTTGACTTCCAGCAAGCTTGCGTGAGCGTGTTAGATAGGAGCGAGTGGAGACAATTGGTTTTTATGACGACGTGTTGTTCTAGTATAAGCAAAGTAACATTTATGAAGGGATTCAGGGAAACCGGTTAGCCGGACGAGGCCTGGATATGGAAAGTACAGTGCCTGCACTATATATATATATATATATATATATATATATATATATATATATATATATATATATATATATATATATATATATATATCAATAACAACACTGTGACTCGTTCGTGGTTACAATTATATATATATATATAGATAGATAAAGAGAGAGATAGAGGAATATATGAGAGTATAGTTGTACCAACGCTCTTATATGGGAGCGAAGTATGGGTGGTGAATATTGCAACAAGGAGAAGGCTGGAGGCAGCGGAGATGTATCTGAGGGCAATGTGTTGTGTGAATATAATGCAGAGAATTCGTAGTTTGGAAATTAGGAGGAGGTGGGGAATTACCAAAACTATTACCCAGAGGGCTGAGGAGGGGTTGTTGAGGTGGTTCAGACATGTAGAGAGGAGGGAACATAATATAATGACTTCGAGAGTGTATAAATCTGTAGTGGAGGGAAGGCAGGGTAGAGGTTGGCCTAGGAAAGGTTGGAGGGAAGGGGTAAAGGAGGTTTTATATGAGAGGGGCTTCGACTTCCAGCAAACATGCGTGAGGGTGTTAGGAGCGAATGGAGACAAATGGCTTTTAGGACTTGGAGTGTGAGCAGGGTAATATTTATGAAGGGATTCAGGGTAACCGGCAGGCCGGACTTGAGTCCTGAACATGGGAAGTACAGTACCTGCACTCTGAAGGAGGGTGTTAATGTTGCAGTTTTATAACTGTAGTGTAAGCGCGCCTCTGGCAAGACAAGTTTCCCACCCTACCTTGGTGGGAAACGGCCGATGTGCAATTTATATATATATATATATATATATATATATATATATATATATATATATATATATATATATATATATAGTATCCAAATCAATCATGGATCAATATCGTACTGTTAACAGACTCTCAGCTTTACAGTTCAGCAAACCATAACATTAGTGTGTGACACAGAGCCTCAACGCTCAAGCACATCTCAAAACACGACATAGCATTAAAAGCAAGCAATACAATGTTATAACAAAATTTTCCTGTTATAGTGGTACATTAACTACATATTAACACTGCATAAATTGTTATGCATGTTGTGCAGCTCAGTGTGTAAAATGTACGATGTTGTTGGAGGCAATTACCAAAGCACGACCTGTCCATTCAACAAGTTTACATTGTCGATACAGGAGGTAAAAGACTTTTACAATATTATTTGATCTGTGTGACCGCTGTGTGTAAGTGCGTATGTATGTGAGCGTAAGTGTGTAAGTGCTGTGAATGTGTGTGTATATTGTGTCTGTCGGGGTCGATTCATAGTTCCTGTCCCCGCCTCTTTTATTGATTCCTTGTCGTCAAGACTCGAATATACCTACTCTTGAAACTGTGTATATTGTTTGCTACGACATTTTTGTCAAGTGTGTTGCACTTATTCACTCGTGGTGTGTGTGTGTTGTTGTGTGAGAGAGAGAGAGAGAGAGAGAGAGAGAGAGAGAGAGAGAGAGGAGAAACTATATACAATTCTGCGAGAAAGTAGGTCAAGGGTCAACAGCAATACGCTCACAACACTACAGAGATTAAAGTATTTGTGGTGATAATTCACCACACGAGTTACGTTGCACTGTCACCATCATGTGTTAAAAAAAAATAAAGTCAGAAAGTCTTTCAATTTTCAAGTAAGAAAACATCATCGATTTCCGAGGTCAAGGAACAGAGTTTAGGATCAAAATCATTGTCCCCTCTGTGTAATTTATTTAACACGGAAACCGAATTTAATAAAATTTCTGAAGTGCAGTAAACATTAGCCAACTCAGAACTTGTGTAAACAGGTTCACCCAAACCTCCATGTGGTCCAATTTTTATACAATATTGATGAAACTTTTGTATCGATAATTACATTTTACTGATGCTGATATTTCACGAACAAATAAGAACAAGGGTTTATACAATACTTGCGAGTATGGAAAACGGGAGTAAGGGGACATTTGGCAAACTCTTTGGGAGAGCACTCGACACCTGAGTAGGGGGGTGAAACACATACGCATCTGAGTAACAGAGGTGAATCAGTACAGACGCACCTAAGCAGCAGGGCAGTCATACTGGCGTACCGGAATATACAAGGGTGAGGCACAGCAGCCCGGGGGGGAGGGGGTACTAACCCAAGTCCGGATGTTCATGTTCCGGTCTGTCTTTTTCTCAGTCCTAGGTTTAAATAAAAGTTCTAGCCAATCAGAAGCAATCGCATCAGACAACCTTTAACAATTAAATTGCGAAAACCTCGTTACAAATAAAAAAAAAAAACTTTCAAACGTACCAACTGGAATTATCTAGTCGAATAACTACACAACTTCTGTATAGTGATTTCAAACGACGGCACTCTGACAATTAAGAACATTGTCAGGCAGCTACAACGTGACCACATATGACCAAGCCATCTCCTGTTGCCGAACCAATATCAAAATACCTCAGTAATATTCTCAAAAACTTACTGCTGTGTAAAACTAGCAGGCCGCCCTAAACCTAAAATACGACCACGTAATTTCGAATTTTGGAAATAGGAACGTCGCATTCCCTGTCGGGAAATGTAAATGAAATTGTTGGTAAGTGCACATTCGTCCTGCGGAAATGCGTTTGCAACGTCGATGAATTGAATGTTTGGAAACCACGCATATGCCCTCTGCCTCTCTGTTTAGTTATGTATACTCCCTGTCCCGTGTTGTGTGTACTCCCTGTCCCGTATTGTGTGTACTCCCTGTCCCGTATTGTGTGTACTCCCTGTCCCGTATTGTGTGTACTCCCTGTCCCGCGTTGTGTGTACTCCCTGTCCCGTGTTGTGTGTACTCCCTGTCCCGTGTTGTGTACTCCTGTCCCGTGTGGTGTGTACTCCTGTCCCGTGTTGTGTGTACTCCTGTCCCGTGTTGTGTGTACTCCCTGTCCCGTGTTGTGTGTATTCCCTGTCCGTGTTGTGTGTACTCCTGTCCCGTGTTGTGTGTACTCCTGTCCCGTGTTGTGTGCACTCCCCGTCCCGTGTTGTGTGCACTCCCCGTCCCGTGTTGTGTGTACTCCTGTCCCGTGTTGTGTGTACTCCCTGTCCCGTGTTGTGTGTACTCCCTGTCCCGTGTTGTGTGTACTCCCTGTCCCGTGTTGTGTGTACTCCCTTTCCCGTGTTGTGTGTACTCCCTGTCCCGTGTTGTGTACTCCCTGTCCCGTGTTGTGTGTACTCCCTGTCCCGTGTTGTGTGTACTCCTGTCCCGTGTTGTGTGTACTCCTGTCCTGTGTTGTGTGTACTCCCTGTCCCGTGTTGTGTGTACTCCTGTCCTGTGTTGTGTGTACTCCTGTCCCGTGTTGTGTGTACTCCTGTCCTGTGTTGTGTGTACTCCTGTCCCGTGTTGTGTGTACTCCCTGTCCGGTGTTGTGTGTACTCCTGTCCCGTGTTGTGTGTACTTCCTGTCCCGTGTTGTGTGTACTCCCTGTCCTGTGTTTTGTTTTCTTCCTGTCCCGCGTTGTGTGTACCTGCTGTCCTGTGTTGTGTGTACTTCCTGTCCTGTGTTTTGTGTTCTTCCTGTCCCGTGTTGTGTGTACCTGCTGTCCAGTGTTGTGTTCTTCCTGTCCCGTGTTGTGTGTACTTCCTGTCCTGTGTTGTGTGTACTTCCTGTCCCGTGTTGTGTGTACTTCCTGTCCTGTGTTGTGTGTACTTCCTGTCCCGTGTTGTGTGTACTTCCTGTTCTATGTTGTGTGTACTCCCTGTCCCGTGTGTGTGTACTTCCTGTTCTATGTTGTGTGTACTCCCTGTCCCGTGTTGTGTGTACTTTCTGTCCTGTGTTGTGTGTACTTCCTGTCCCGTGTTGTGTGTACTTCCTGTTCTATTTTGTGTGTACTCCCTGTCCCGTGTTGTGTGTACTTCCTGTTCTATGTTGTGTGTACTCCTTGTCCGGTGTTGTGTGTACTCCCTGTCCTGTGTTGTGTGTACTTCCTGTCCCGTATTGTGTGTACTTCCTGTCCTGAGTTTTGTGTTCTTCCTGTCCCGTGTTTTGTGTACTTCATGTCCTGTGTTGTGTGTACTTCCTGTCCTGTGTTTTGTGTTCTTCCTGTCCCGTGTTTTGTGTACTTCATGTCCTGTGTTGTGTGGAAGGCATTTACAGTGCTCCCGTTAACAGTCAACGAGGAGAATTACCTGGCAATTAAAAAAGAGCCCTGTGATAGAGGTGTGAAATGGCTGAGCATTCCTAGCTTGTTGAGAATTAAACCATGTTAACTGTGGTTCTGGTATCTGTTCGCTCCGGGGAGAGGGTGTAACATGTACGGTTTTCTCTTCTACGTAAAGTATTCCAGAGATAAATTTATTATTTCGTGTTGTGAGTAACTTCACACACCCACCCACCCACACCCATACACACACAGGAGCTGAGTCTCGACCCCTGGAACCACAATTAGGTGAGTACACACACACACACACACACACACGCCCCGATGGCAAGGTGGCTAGCGCTCTTGCTTCACGCACGGAGGGCTCGGGTTCAATTCCCGGCGGGGCCGAAACATTTCGAAGTGTTTCGTTACACACACACACACACACACACACACACACACACACACACACACATACATACAACAGGCCTAGTGTCTAATCGACATGTGCCTAGGACAAAATGGTAACTAACTAATACACGCCCCGATGGCATGGTGGCTAGCGCTCTTCCTTCACGCACGGAGGGCCCGGCGGGGCCGAAACATTTCGAAGTGTTTCGTTACACACACACATACATACAACAGACCTAGTGTCTAATCGACATGTGCCTAGGACAAAATGGTAAGTAACACACACGAAAATCTTGAAGGAGGTGACCGTGACGCCACATTAGGAGAGAAACATCAGGTGAGAAGTGTTAACGACATGGGAGGGCCATGGAAAACGAACACCCTTTTTCCATAAGGTGAGCAATACAAAATGATAAAAAGGGTAGAAGAGGTAGCAGAAGTACACTCCACACATGGATTCAAAGAATATGACAAAAAGGCTAGAACCCATGTACGATTGAAGATTATGAAGTGGGGTTGAGAGCTGCAGCTCGACTCCGCCGGCACAAATCTGAGTACACACCAACCACTAGAAAACTTTAAACAAATTATGAAAATAAAGTACGGAAGGCGGGAGTCAAGGAGCATATCTCTGCTCCACTGTTTCTGTTACTACAAGCAACCAACCACAAATAATGACACACACAAAAGCTCACAAATTGGCTCGCGTGCGCACCTGTGCAACTACAAAAAAATATACCCAACAAATTACAAATTTGGCGCAGTATATAGCTATACTGTTCATGATTCAACATCCAAAATTAGTAACTGTTGAAATATTATGACGAATTCCAAGTAAATAAACAGCCTCACTGATGTATTGTGAAGCTGCCTTGTATACCATGAACGACATTTAAGACCTCAACATGCTTTTATAGCAACCAGGGTTAAACTGTTATCTGTAGGCCTTCAACACGCATTTCTTGTAGATCTTAAATACGCATTTCTTGAAGATCTTAAACACGCATTTATTGTAGATGTTAAACATGCATTTACTGTAGATGTTAAACATGCATTTATTGTAGATCTTAAACATGGATTTACTGTAGATCTTAAACACGCATTTCTTGTAAACCTTAAACACGCATTTCTTGTAGATCTTAAACATGCATTTACTGTAGGCCTTCAACACGCATTTCTTATAGATCTTAAACACGCCTGTATTACAGGCTTTTAACACGCATTTCTTGTAGATCTTAAACACGCATTTCTTGTAGATCTTATACACGCATTTCCTGTAGATCTTAAAAAAAACATTTCTTGTAGATCTTAAACACGCTTTTCTTGTCTCTGATCGTGGCCCCGCCTACAAAACTTCTATCGGTCGTCATTATTGGTTGTCTCTTGGTCCCATCGTACTTACTCTTGAAGCTATGTACTGGGTTTCCCTTCATTATTTCCTCCTCCGATTCACTACACTTTCGCGCTACGATAAATGAAGTATTTTTAGTGTCTCTCTACGTGTGCTGCGCAGCGTACATGCGCAGATACAGGGTGCATGGAGTGCGCGCGTATGTGTGCGTTAGTTAGTTACCACTTTGTCCTAGGCACACGTCGATTAGACACTAGGCCTGTTGTATATGTTAGTTACCATTTTGTCCTAGGCACATGTCGATAAGACACTAGGCCTGTTGTATGTGTAAGGAAACACTTCCAAATGTTTCCGCCCCGCCGGGAATTGAACCCGGACCCTCCGTGCGTGAAGCGAAAGCTTTAGCCACCAGGCCACCGGGGCAGTATTGTGTGTGTGTGTGTGTGTGTGTTTGTTTCCAAGTGAACGTCAACAAACTAGATCTGCAAAACTAGAAACAAAGCAGCATCGGCCTAACTCTGTAGTGTTCTTCTAAAAAAAATGTGAAGATAAATACAAATTGGGTGACAGATGGGAGAAATGGGTGACATGGGAGAAATGGGTGATATGGGAGAGATGGGTGATATGGGAGAAATGGGTGACATGGGAAGGATGAGTGACATGAGAAAGATGGAGGTAGAGAGCTGTAAAAAACTCAATGGAAAACACAACTAAACAGGAACAGAGACAGGAATACGAGAGTAAGGGGAAAAGAGAGGGGAACACAAGAGGGAGAGAGAGAGAGAGAGAGAGAGAGAGAGAGAGAGGGAGAGAGAGAGAGAGAGAGAAGAGACAGAGTGTGTGTTGTTAATATTTTTTGGTGTCCAGAACGGATTAATTGGGTTTACATTATTTCTTATTGGAAATATTCAGTTTTCGTACAAATCGGTTTTCGGCCGACCTTCGGGAACGTATTAAAGACGAAAACCGGGGAGAGGGAGGGGGGACACAAGGGGAGAGAATTAGAGAGAGACAGAGACACCGAAGGAAGGGGACGATAGAGACTAAACACGAGGGAGGTGGAGATAGGGAAAACACAAGGGATGTGAAGAGATATGGGGAAAAAACACGAAGGAGGGGACATGGGAGACAGGGTTAGTACGAGGGGAAAGATAAGGCGACAGTTATAA
This sequence comes from Cherax destructor, assembly GCA_009830355.1. Taxonomy (NCBI): domain Eukaryota; kingdom Metazoa; phylum Arthropoda; class Malacostraca; order Decapoda; family Parastacidae; genus Cherax; species Cherax destructor. Next base: position 398,888 of record WNWK01000449.1, read on the forward strand.
TACAAAGGAGAAAAAAGACTGAGACGGAGAATACGACGAAAAGAAAACAGGAAGAACACGAGGGAGAACACGACTGAGGGAAAGAGCGAGAGGGAGAACACGACTGAGGGAAAGAGCGAGAGGGAGAACACGACTGAGGGAAAGAGCGAGAGGGAGAACACAACTGAGGGGAAGAGCGAGAGGGAGAGAAAGGAAGAATATGAGGGAGGGGAATAGCGAGAAAGGAAGAACACAAGGAAGAGAAAAGAGGACAGGGAGAAACTGAGGGAAATGAAGACAGGAAGAACGTGAAAGAGAGGAAGAGGGAATCAGAACAAAAAGAAGGGGAAGACGGAAAACAGAACATGTGGGAGGGGAAAAGGGGCACCAGGAGAATGTAAGCAAGGGTCTACATGTGTTTAGACAACCCGTAAAAAGTCATCAGGTAATTGGTTATAAACGAATAATGAAATTACTGACATACAACAAAGAAAGCCATAAATATATATATATATATATATATATATATATATATATATATATATATATATATATGCAATATTATATATATGTGTGTGTGTGTGTAATCATCCTAGTCCGTAGAGAAAAAACCCTGATGACAAAAAACATAAAAATACACACAAATTTTTCAGCTCACGTGAAAAAATCGACAAAAGTCATCAGCTGAAGCGTAAAATAAATCTCTATGTATGGCCATACCGATCCAATCCCAAGCCAATATATATATATATATATATATATATATATATATATATATATATATATATATAGGTAAAACTGGTCAAATAGCAAGAACTCATTAAAAATTAAGTCCTTTCTAAAATTTTCTCTTATATATTTAAAGATTTTTTTTTCATATATGTTAATATAAAAAATTAATGATTTTGTACCAAAAGAACCTTAGGAAACTTACCTAACATTATTATAACAAGCTCAATTTAATTTAGCCTAATCCAACTAAATATATTTTATATAGGTTTACAATAATCTAAAAATAAACAACCACAATGAAATATATTTTTTCGCTAGGCTCAGAATGATCTTTACGAAATTATTGCATACACAAAATTTCGCTTGCCATATTCGGAAAGAAGTGCGCTGCTATTTAAGCCAAAATCGCAAGTTTTACGTATTCGCGCATATACATATATATATATATATATATATATATATATATATATATATATATATATATATATATATATATTTGATAACTCAGAGCTACATGTCAAATACTTCGTCCAACTCCCCGGCAGTGGGCCGCGTGCCCAGAATACTGCAGGCATTTCCCCTCTGGATCGCAACACTGAGTCTCTGAAAGAGGAAACTGGTCGCCCTGTGGTCCTTGGTTTTTATGATGAGTTTTCCACCCAGCTCCTTGAGAAACTTTAGAGCACACTTGCCCCATGCTCCATGGGTCTCCGACCCTATTGGGATGAAGTTATAGCAAGAGGGAAGGTCTTCATATTTGCGGGTCTTCTGGGTCTCCCTGTGGCTGGCAACTCCACCCCCTTCGGCTAAGGAGTGTGGCAGGTAGGTGTCTGCCAATGTGGCAGCACAGGTGTAGTCCCAAGCAATCTGCTTACCATCCTTCCAGGGTAGCATGGTGGCTCCATCAGGACGCTTTTGACTTCCATCAGACCTCTGCACTTGGGGTTCCCGTTGAGCTGGGCAACGGGCTGTGGCGAGGCTTCTCTTTATGATGTCATTGACCTCCTCATGTCTAGCATACTTCCCTTCTGATGTGTGACACACTAGACCATGAAGTCCGAATTGGTCAGCCGTCGCCCTGCCGCAAATACACCTATGTTCGGTGAGTATGGGGGCGGCTAGGCGAAGAGCAACACCAATCCGAATGGCCTGTGGGTCGAGTCGAGTCCCCAGAGAGGAATTGGGAACAGCAAGAAGGAAATCTCCTGAGTGTGGTGCCTTCACCGCTAGGAGACGAGCTTTGTCCTTTCCTGAAGCGTTGGTGAGCATTGTGTTGGAAATTTTTTCCATGATCGGTTTGTCCCAGTGGGACTGTTTGTGCTCTTTGGGAGGAGCTGGTCTACTGGAGGAGTCTGCCAGGATGTCCCACTGCACTGCTGCTTCAATGAACTTGGGGTCTTGAGCTCCCACCACACCTCTCAAACGTTCAGGTACAATCCTCTTGACTAATCCACTGGAAGCCAAACATGAAGACAGAAATGCAGGTAACGCTAACTGCCTTGCTTTGCGCACCCCTATACCTCCCAGTCGCACTGGGAGGGTTGCCTGCTCCCATTGCTGATCCTCTAGTGACAGATTCAGTGCCTTCTTGAAGGTTAATCTCAGGTGTGCGTCATACTCGTCAAGTGTTGGGTTTTCAAAAGAGGGTGCGCACCTCAAGAAGTAAGTGAGTCTTGGCATAGTAAGACACCTTGTGAGGAGATACAGGGCATCATGGGCATCAAGATCACTTATTCTCTCCTCCATTCTTTTCAGGTCATTCACTTTGTCCTTGAGGACAGTGTCGATGGCGTGGTGACCCAGCGGTGCTCCCAGGAGGGTACTGTTGGATGGAGTGGTAGTAGTGACTTCTGGGAGGATTGTTTGAACCGCATTGATTATTTCCTGATTTGTTGTGATAATTTCACACTTTGAGGGATTAAGGATGAGTCCTAAGGCTTCTCCCTGTGTCTTCACCCGTTGTAGGTCCTCTAACAGGGACTCCCCAGTACCTGCCAGAGTGCCATCATCCAGGTACCAGATGTTGAGCTCGCTGCATAGGCTGGAAGTTAGTTCTCTTACTGCTAAACAGAAGAGAAGTGGAGCGAGTGGATCACCCTGCTGAACACCCTCAGATGAGGGAATTTCATGTTCCCCAAACAAAAGAGTCGAGGGTTTGCTGTAGCCAGCTGAAATGAAGGGAAAGAGACTGGGGAACCGATCCCGAACGGCTGGCAAGACCACATCTCTCTTCACCATATTAAAGGCATTTCTAAAGTCAAGTTTGACTACGGCCTTGTCTTCTGATAGGTCCCTGATGTAGGCCCTTGCCGCATGAGCTGCGGCTTCACTGCCTTGAGAGACCCCAAAGCCCAGTTGGTGTGGCTGGAGTAAACTGGCAGCTTCTAGGCGAATGTTTCTTACTGCTGCTTTGGCAACTAGGCGGCGAAGGGTGTTACCAACAGCAATGGGTCTGATTCCCCCATCCTTCTTCTTCAAAGCGCATAATGAGGCTCCAAAAAAGAAAGGTTTAATTTCTTCTGGGATTCGCCCAGCCAGGCAGTTGTTGACAAAAGTTGTTAATTCGGTGAGGAGGATTGATGCAGATGCACCGAGTACTGGATTTACCATCTCTTTGACGTGTTGTGGTCGAATTCCAGTGTAACCTCCTGCAGATCCTGCTGGAAATGACACTATCGCCTTATACACTTCTGATTCTGGCAAAATTAATTGTTCAGTGATGGGGTCTCCTTCAGGGTTGTTGTTGATGGCTATGGTGTCCCTTGTCGGATGCTTATCTCTTAGTGCTTGAGCTGTGGTTTCATCTTTGGGAGCTACAGTGTCGTCACTTGTAATTATTCTGATTGCTCCCACTGTGTTGCCTTCTTCGATTTTTTTGCTAACCTGTGCGCAAATTTTCTCG
>WNWK01000449.1:405000-491293 GCA_009830355.1 Cherax destructor
GCACACTTGATTTCACACTCTCTCACTCTTTTATCAATATACACCAGGAAAATTCCATTATCATTTCCCCCCAAATTAGCCCTCTCCAATACAAATTCAACACTTCTTTAAAATACACTTCATTACCGAAAAGGTAAGCATTTAAGACTGTTTAAAACACATATATCCATAATACTAGCTGGAGGCTAAGTCTGCCAGTCAGCTGTGCCAATCTGAGTAAAAAAAACAAAGGAGTAAAACAAGTTCATGGAAGTGTGAGAGAGATTACGTTATGGAGAAGTAAGATCTACCCCCAACAAGACACCAAAAATAGAACACCAGTGACATACATCACGCACACGCATGGACCTTTCCCCATCAAAACACGTACGTACACAAATAGAAAAAATTATTGGCTCACAGGCAGAAAGCCCTGACCAAATATCTAAAAACCATTAAATTACGCAAAGGACGCCACCAAGATTGATGAAGTAGTAGATCGGTCCTATCTCTCACATTCACACACACACACACAGATGATGTGAAGTTGATGAGAAGAATTCAATCCGACGAGGATCAGGCAGAACTACAAAGGGATCTGGACAGGCTGCAAGCCTGGTCCAGCAATTGGCTCCTGGAGTTCAACCCCACCAAGTGCAAAGTCATGAAGATTGGGAAAGGACAAATAAGACCGCAGACGGAGTACAGTCTAGGGGGCCAGAGACTACAAACCTCAATCAAGGAAAAAGATCTTGGGGTGAGTATAACACCAGGCACATCTCCTGAGGCGCACATCAACCAAATAACTGCTGCAGCATACGAGCGCCTAGCAAACCTAAGAACAGCATTCCGACATCTTAATAAAGAATCGTTCAGGACCCTGTACACTGTGTACGTTAGGCCCATACTGGAGTATGCAGCACCAGTTTGGAACCCACACCTAGCCAAGCACGTAAAGAAGCTAGAGAAAGTGCAAAGGTTTGCAACAAGACTAGTCCCAGAGCTAAGGGGTATGTCCTACGAGGAGAGGTTAAGGGAAATCGACCTGACGACACTGGAGGACAGGAGAGATAGGGGGGACATGATAACGACATATAAGATACTGAGAGGAATTGACAAGGTGGACAAAGACAGAATGTTCCAGAGATGAGACACAGCAACAAGGGGACACAGTTGGAAGTTGAAAACTCAGATGAATCACAGAGATGTTAGGAAGTATTTCTTCAGTCAAAGAGTGGTCGGGAAGTGGAATAGTTTGGGAAGCGATGTAGTGGAGGCAGGTTCTATACATAGCTTTAAGAAGAGGTATGATAAAGCTCATGGCGCAGGGAGTGACCCGGTAGCGGCCAGTGAAGAGGCGGGGCCAGGAGCTGTGAATCGACCCCTGCAACCACAACTAGGTGAGTACAACTAGGTGAGTACACACACACACACACACACAAACATACACAAACACACACACACACACACACACACATACACAAACACACACACACACACACACACACACACGATGGCCCAGTAGAAGCCAATTTCAAATGACAAATATATGTGCTCTATGCTGCAGTGAATGAATGTGTGTGTGTGTTTATATATATATATATATATATATATATATATATATATATATATATATATATATATATATATATATATATTAAAATATCGGGGGTGCCATAAATAAACAATCCGATTAGAATTAAATGATACCGTAAAGGCCTGGAACCCAATGGACCTGACAACTGTGGATTTAATAACTAGATATGATAACGACTTATAAAATGGGTGCACAAGGGAGATGAGCCACAGGGATGTCAGTAAATATTTCTTCAGCTGCAAGGTCGTCAGAAAGTGGAATGATGTGCATGAAGAAGTGGTGGAAGCCGTTTCTGTACATAGGTTTGAGAATAGGTATGATTGGGCTCACAGGGCCCAATCATACCTATTCTACGAGTTAAGAGGCAGGGCCAGGATTTGACACACTATACCTGCTAGCAGAAATACCCCAGTACGCAACTGCACATGCATACAGACAGGAACATACATGCACACTGCTAGTATAGTAACGTGTATCAGAGCGGAATACCCAGCCAGAACTCAATGACACTTACAGGCTGGGGTCTGTCAAGCCAGAAATGTTGATGGTGGACAAGAGGTGGACTCTGAAGAAAGGAACCTTCAAATATTGGGAAATATAAAACGGTGAAGGAAACTTTCAAAAAGAAAAGAAAAATATTTAACAGAATTAAAGCAGGATCACTTTCTGTACAGTAATGATTGGAATATAATAGAATTGTCTGTTAAAAAAAAAAACATTTGGCTCGTGAATTCTTCCCAGACACTTGCACAACCATACTTCAATATTCTTTGAAGATCAACACTACTGAGTATATATGTATGTATGTACTATGTGCATTTGTATGTAGGTGTGGGGGGGAGAAGGGAAAGTGGGTGGTTGGTTGTTAGTTTGTCTGTTGTTGGTTGTTGGTGGGTTGTGACAACAGGTGTACACCACAAGACTAGCTTTCTCCCAGTAATGTGTGTAGACAACGGGTCCTCCACCTAACTCACCAGGCATGAAAATTCATGAAGTGTCCGCATGCGCTATGTGCTGCCGTTACATAAGCAACCCGTCTTATGTAATTTCCTTATTATCCAGTAATCATATGGAAATATATGTTAATATTCGTTAATCAAACCCAACTTAACCTAAACATGCAAAACAAAAATAAAGTTTTATTTCAACTACATTCGTGAAGAAATACATTCCCAGCAATTCGCGTAAAAGTGGCTTCCCAAATTGGAGGAGAGATTGATTTACATACCTACACACAGTTATACTTCCTATGTACCAGTGGGCAGTAAACCTGTGTGTATATTTATGTGCACTAAACCTGTGTATACTTATGTGCACTATACTCGTGTGTTCACGTATGTGCATAATCCCTATGTGCACTGACTTGCACTTCACCTGTGTATGTACTTTCAACACAACTGTGCACTACTTCCGTGTCCTTACTGCATGTGCACTACGCCTGTGAGTGCGTATAACAACCTGCATGTACTACACCCGTCTGTGTATTTCACTATAAAATAAAATACAAACTTTAAAACTGTCAATATTTTTACAGATCCTTTAACTAATCTGAGTGTCTGACAATAATGCATATGTAAAAATATTTATTAAAAAATACATTACAACAGTCGAGTTTAAAATACAGTGTATTCGTAGAGTGCATAGTCGTAGAGTAGAAATTACAACATAACAGCTGAATGTACAATGAATATAGTCGTGTAAATTAAAATATAATAGTTGTGTAAAATAGAGCACAGTCTTCAGAGACATAGTATATTTGTTATCACGAGCACAAGTACTCTGAAAGGCCTGTTGTAGCTGGCGGTGCAAGATACCAGATTAAATGCAGTCAATTAGAGCTATCGGAAACAAATGAAGAATAAAGTATACATCAATGTATTAATATTGGTAGAATTACCGACAATATAAGTAAAAGGACACAAATGCAACTAATGTGACATTTTATTGTGGCAACGTTTCGCTCTTCAGGAGCTTTTTCAAGCCGTTACCTAACAGCTTGAAAAAGCTCCTGGAGAGCGAAACGTTGCCACAATAAAATGTCACATTAGTTGCATTTTTGTCATTTTACTTAACAAAGTATACATCAAATGTTAACTTTTGATTCATCATGCAGTCCCACCACGAAATTTATAAACAAATATTTACACTATATATTACATATTAAGTTTGGAGGGAGGGAGAGGGAGACTCACAATGACTGATGAAGCCTGATATGCAAGCGAAACGTTTTAAAATAAAGATACCTAACTATTGCTCATGTGTTTTACTTATCTACCCATACAAAAGACAGATTCTAGTATGGGGTTAGCCAACTCGAGGCTCGTGAGGCTCTGAAAGTCCAGAGCTGCCGTTACATGGAAGGTATCTTCCCATGGGTAAGGTATTCCTAACAACTAATGGTTATAATCATAACCATAATTTTTAAAGAGGTGGACCAGTAAGCCAGCAGTAGTCCTCGATCAGATGACCAAAAGCTCCAGCTGTGGGCCATCGTATGACTAAGACCCGCGTCAGGAAACACTTGTCCTGTTTCCTGAAAAACATGATACCTACCTACCTTCCCATTGGTTCCCCCCTCCCTGAACATGCAAAACCTCCAGCACAATTAGCAGTTACCCCCACTCTAATAGTGCACTCATTGATAGTACGCAATAACCTACCTTAAAGCTTGTTTATGATATGCAGAAATGTGGTTACGTGTGATGAATGTTGAATGTAAGAGTTACACTCGGCGTATGCCACATTCGTTGGGAGTAACATACAGTACAATCGTTAGTAGAGGTGGGAGTGGTAACAGTGAGGGTAGTGATGAGGTGGTGATAGTAGGGGTGAGTATGGTGGAGTGGTTAAAGTGGTGCTGGTTATGGTGTGGGTGGTTATGGTTGATGATGATGGATGTGGAGGTCTTAGCGAAAGAAAAGAAAATTCAATATGAATAACTTAAACCAGGAAGTGCACCAGGTATTTTGATGAACCATTCGAGCATAGAAGAGCTACGTGCAATAACTTTGTTCAAATGACTTGCTTCTACGAGCACAAGTTCATTATTTCAGAAAAATCAGTGAAATGAAAGTTGCACAGCCTCGTTTACTCGTCCCACCAACGCAAATGCAATCGTACCACCTTCACCCAGAGAACGTGGGAACTGGACGAGTCCCCGGCATGGCTGAGGGACAGGCAAAAGGATGAGGAGACAGGGAAGGCGGGGGACCAGGCACAGATCAAAGGACGTTGTCGATTTATGAAAGTTTCCCCAGCGATCATACGCTTCAGAGGAACTTGTATTACGCTGCTGGCACACCAACTCCACGATTGTCGTCTCACTGTACCCTCGTGTGTGTGTGTGTGTGTGTGTGTGTGTGTGTGTGTGTTAGTTACCATTTTGTCCTAGGCACATGTCGATTAGACACTAGGCCGGTTGTATGTATGTGTGTGTGTGTGTGTAACGAAACACTTCGAAATGTTTCGGCCCCGCCGGGAATTGAACCCGGGCCCTCCGTGCGTAAAGCAAGAGCGCTAGCCACCATGCCATCGGGGCGTGTGTGTGTGTGTGTGTGAGTTGTGTGTGAGTTGTGTGTGTGTGTGCACGCGCACGAGAAACACAACGACCAGACAACACACAAGCAACATTGCAACCAGGCATTGCAACATAACATTCCTTTCTCGCACTGCCGTCTTTTATTACAGTAAAGAGTTTATCCTCTCTTACACTCTCTTATTTTCTCTCGTTTCTCTTCTTCCTGTCGCATACCTCTTTTCCTTTCCGCTGAGTCTTCCCAGTTTACGTAATCTCACACCATTCGTTCTCCCGTCGCCTCAAATCCTCGCCGAGGTAAAAAAAAAAAAAAAACATTTGTCGGAATTTGCAGAGATGGCAGAGAATAGTGTTAGCGTTGGTGATCTGAGTGAATTGGACATTATCTGGCGTGGCAGCAACGTAGTTACTGAGGACGCTGTTAGTCTGTGATGAACAACACCCACTACTACTCTAGGTCTTCATAGCCCTTATTGTGAATCTCCTTTCACCTATAACAGTCGGACGTTAATTAAATCTTCTCTTATTTTTTTTTCCTTAGTTTTCACTGTCACTTAGATATCCGGTTTCGTTGTATCCCCTCTTCCTTTCCCCTTTAGTCTCAGTGCCACCTCTTCTGTTCCTCTGGTCAGAATTCATTTCCTTTCCTTCATCTCCTTCACATGTTCTTAAACACGTTATCGCCCTCCCTTCCTTACTCATCTTCCTTTTACTTCTAAATCTTCATCTTCTCTCTCAGTATCATATACATCTGAATAATCTACCGATGTATTTGTCACTGTTTCTTCTTTTTAGTTTGCCTTTATATCATCCTTGCAATGCTTCTCTCCCTCTACACTTGGGCGTCAGCCCAGGTGAGGAGAAAAGGTAGGAGGAAGATGGAAGAAAGGGGGGAGGGAGGAGTGAGGGAGGGAGGGAGAGGAAGGTGTGAGAATGGGTAGCGCCTCTCACTGCTCCAACTCCACAGTGTCGAGGGAGATAACAGTTCTAACTTGTATTTAACTTCACCAAAATTGAATCCCAGAGCATTACTTGTCCGGAGAACTTACACAGGTTCGTACGTACACACACCCAAACACGCGCGCGCGCGCACACACACACACACACACGAACACACGCACGTACACATACGCACACACAGGTTGGGTCTGGTCTGACAAGTGGCTGCTGGAGTTTAACTCTAGTAAGTGCAAAGTTAGAAAGATTGGGGATGAGCAAAGAAGACCGCGGACGGAGTGCAGGCACCGAAGGGGAAGGGGGTAGAGAAAAAGGCTTCTATCCTCACTCAGGGAGAACGACCTCAGGGTGAGTATTGTACCAAGCATATCGCCTGAGATACACATCAAGCTAATAACTGCTGCAGAAAATGCGTGTCTGGCAAATCTAAAACCAGCTTTCAGAAATGTTAGCAAGGAATCATGCAGTGGGACACAGAATAATTGGAAAATAAGATAAAATCAAGAACAAGCCACTGAAATAAAAGGAAAGGTCAAGTAACCAGGAAAATTCTAAGAAAAAAAAGACGGGGGTGACAATACAAGTCAGGGTTGGGAAGAATTGTATATGGTATTCCAAAGGAATTAAAGTAAAGTATTGGCAAAGACAAAACCAGCCATAATTGTTATTACGGAAACAAAACTCAGGAGAAAAATAGCAGGAATTGTAGTATATATATATATATATATATATATATATATATATATATATATATATATATATTTTTATATATCAATGCACCACGTAGAAACAAGCGGGTATATACAGAGAAAGATTGCAGTCTGCAGGACTCGATAATGCTACTGAGACGGACAAGATTCCCAGGCAACGCTCCTATCCATTCGGCAACAAATGCCACATAAACTGGGCAGCCTGGTTCACAAGCCATGTTTCTTTCCCAGCCTGGGCACGTCAGTGAGCCTCAAGCATGGATTCAAGCTATTTCAATCTCCTCCTGTATGTTCTGACCTCACAAGCGATTTTTATATCAATGCACCAGGCAGAAACAAGCGGGTATATACAAAGAAAGATCGCAATCTGCAGGACTCGATACTACTACTGGGACGGACAAACAAACAAGGTACTAGTGATGGCTCTTCCGTGCTGGTTAGGAACATGTGAAGGAGGCGTTGTGTGGAGCCGGGCGGAGCGCCACACACCAAACAACCACACGAGAAACTGCCTGTAAGACCTTCTGTTTTAGTTAACACTCCCGGATGTCCTAGTTGATATGAACTTTAGTGGTTAAGTTTGTGTACATTTTGACCTGCAAGCAAGTGGAATTACACAGATACAGGAGCACCTAACACACACACACACACACACACACACACACACACACGAGATGATGGAATATATGACAAAAATATGCAAGGAAGCTGATGAGAGGTTTGTACCCAAGGGTAACAGGAATAGCGAAAAAGCCAGGATGAGCCCTTGGTTCACCCAAAGGTGCAGGGAAGCCAAAACCAAGTGTGCTAGGGAATGGAAGAAGTATATAAGGAAAAGGGCCCAGGAAAGTAAGAAGGGCAGTCGTAGAACCAGAAATGAATATGCACAGGTGAGAAGGGAGGCCCAAAGACAAAAAGAGAATGACACAGCAGCGAAAGCCAAATCTGACCCAAAGCCACATCAGGAGGAGAACAACAGTCAAGGACCAGGTAATCAGGCTGAGGAAGGAAGGAGGGGAGGTCATAAGAAATGGCCGCGAAGTGTGTGAGGAGCTCAACATGAGATTCAAAGAAGTGTTCACAGAGGAGATAGAAGGGCCTCCAGAAAAGCGGAGAGGTGGGGTACACCATCAAGTGTTGGACACAATACATACAACTGAGGAGGAAGCGAAGAGGTTGCTAAGCGAGCTAGATACCTCAAAGGCGATGGGGCCGGATAACATTTCGCCATGGTCCTGAGAGAGGGAGCAGAGGCTCTATGTGTACCACTAACAACAAACTTCAACACATCTATCGAAACAGGGCGACTACCTGAGGTATGGAAGACAGCAAATGTAGTCCCAATTTTTAAAAAAGGAGACAGACACGAAGCACTAAACTACATACCAGTGTCAATGACATGTATAGTATGCAAGGTCATGGAGAGGATTATCAGAAGAGTGGTGGAGCACCTAGAAAGGAACGAGCTTATCAACGACAGCCAGCATGGTTTCAGGGATGGGAAATCCTGCGTCACAAACCTACTGGAGTTCTATGACAGGGTGATGGCAGTAAGACAAGAGAGAGAGGGGTGGGTAGATTGCATTTTCTTGGACTGTAACAAGGCGTTTGACACAGTTCCACACAAGAGATTAGTGCAAAAGCTGGAGGACCAGGCAGGAATAACAGGGAAGGCACTGCAGTGGATCAGGGAATACCTGTCAGGAAGACAACAGCGAGTCATGGTAAGTGGCGAGGTGTCAGAGTGGACGCCTGTAACGAGCGGGGTGCCACAGGGATCAGTCCTAGAACCGGTGCTGTTTCTGGTATTTGTGAACGACATGACGGAAGGAATAGACTTCGAAGTGTCCCTGTTTGCAGATGATGTGAAGTTGATGAGAAGAATTCAATCGGACGAGGACCAGGCAGAACTACAGAGGGATCTGGACAGGCTGCAGGCCTGGTCCAGCAACTGGCTCCTGGAATTCAACCCCTCCAAGTGATAAGTCATGAAGATTGGGGAAGGGCAAAGAAGACCACAGACGGAGTACAGTCTAGGGGGCCAGAGCTTACAAACCTCACTCAAGGAAAAGGATCTTGGGGTGAGTATAACACCGGGCACATCTCCTGAGGCGCACATCAACCAAATAACTGCTGCAGCATACGGACGCCTGGCAAATCTAAGAACAGCATTCCGACATCTTAATAAGGAGTTATTCATGACCCTGTACACTGTGTACGTTAGGCCCATACTGGGGTATGCAGCGCCAATTTGGAACCCTCACCTAGCCAAGCATGTAAGGAAACTAGAGACAGTACAAAGGTTTGCAACAAGGCTAGTCAAGGAGCTAAGGGGTATGTCCTACGAGGAGAGGTTACGGGAAATCGACCTGACGACACTGGAAGACAGAAGAGATAAAGGGGATATGATAACGACATATAAAATACTGAGAGGAATCGACAAGGTGGACAGAGACAGAATGTTCCAGAGGTGGGACACAGCAACAAGGGGTCACAGTTGGAATTTAAAGACTCAGATGAACCACAGGGATGTTAGGAAGTATTTCTTCAGTCACAGAGTTGTCAGGAAGTGGAATAGTCTGGGAAGTGATGTAGTGGAGGCAGGATCCATACACAGCTTTAAGGAGAAGTATGATAAAGCTCATGGAGCGGGTAGAGTGACCGAGTAGCGGCCAGTGAAGAGGCGGGGCCAGGAGCTGTGAATCGACCCCTGCAACCACAACTAGGTGAGTACACACACACAAAGCACTGCAAAAGCCAATTGTTGCATTAACCTTTCTTCTCGTTACAGTACACCAGCGTTAAAATTTTAAGGATGCTTTCTCAAATTATAAACAAAAATTTTGCATGAAGGAAAAAAAAATTAGGTTATCCCTACAAGGTACCTCGGGGATACCTAATGAAGCAAATATTCTCTGTGCTAGTGACTCTTAGTCCCTGAATGGATCGACTCCTAAATACCTTATTCCAGCTCCTTAATATGTATCTCTAATTCAAAAGCAAATGTCTACAGTATGTCAGATAAGAGAGACTTTTGTAATCAGTGCAAACCCCATGAGGAAGATAATTCTCAAACGTTAAGATGAGAAAGAGAATTCTAACCCCAAAGTAAGAAAAATGTGAGATATACCTCTCCCACGAGTGTGATGCATCTCAACCTCTGACGCAAAAATATTTTTTTTTACCACAAAAGCAAGAAAGGAGATATTTTAAAACATTCATGGACCTCAGTCTGTTTATATAGCTTTCAAAATTCTTGAGGTAAATCAACTAGAGATGTTTTTTCTTTTCATGTTCATGAGCTTGTGTACCAATCTTTCTTATTTTTTTTTTACACAATATTTAACTTATAAACCGATTGATATATTCACGAGAATATATACTGAATGTAAGTGCTTCAATATTCACAAAAATGTAAAATAACTTTGTTCAACTTTACAGAAATAAGTATCGCCTACTACTGCCTATTGTAGGTATGATTAATATAAATTTAGTTAATATTTAACAACAATGATTCATTTTTTGTGATGTGTTGGTCGATGGCTAAACAAATTTTGTCTAATAAATGTAGTACACAAACTACAGCTTAAAGAAAAAGGATTTTACGCACAAAATATTCTACGGTGGATCAGGAGGCCTGGTCATAGACCGGGCCGCGGGGACGTCGATCCCCCGAATGCCCTCCAGGTAGTGCGTCATCAGGAGCTATGCAATGTTGCAAGAGAGCAACTAAAGCAGGGAGAGAGTTCTCAGAGTAGCGTAGCGTAGTGCGGATGTGTCACCGACCACGGTTTCCCTTAGAATGTAGTCAGTGGTCGGTGCCAACCCCACTCTACCTCCATCCCCCTACTCCCCAAATGGGGTAGGAGGGTTTCTGAGATGTCAAGTATGAAATTATAAGATATAATAGCCAGCCCCAAGCTTTTTCTAGTCGTTTATAACAGGTCATGTTGTTTGAGAAAATACGTTTCTCGTTGGATACTATACACATGGATTGCTATTATTCTGTGTAACCTTTTTAAATAATAAAAGAAGAGAATAGAATGTGTTCTTTGTCCCTCCGTTTGTGGCTTAACTTGCATAGTTAAGATCGCCCGTCTGCGATTGTTTGCATATGTATATGTATATTATATATATATATATATATATATATATATATATATATATATATATATATATATATATATATATACACACATAAAAATATGCTCACGAATTCACACATTCAAAGCTTAACTCGCCAATAATTAAACAATGAAGAGCTAAACCTCACTCATTATGTTCAACTATTAGGCACGTAATACATTTTAATTGGCCTTTGTAAATATACGTAAATATAATTTTGTACGTGTGCGTACTAGTGTAATACATTACTATACTATTTAAATCATCCTTTAATAAAATAAAATGATTTAGTGCCTTTTGGTGAGTTAAGCTTTGAATGTGTGAATTAGTGAGCATATTTTTAGTGTGTGTGTGTGTGTGTGAGAAATATATATATATATATATATATATATATATATATATATATATATATATATATATATATATATATATATATATATATATATATATATACACTAATTGATTAACAATCACTTGTTGATCAACACTTGTGGTTGTTAATCAACACTTGTGGTTGTTAATCAACACTTGCGGTTGTTAATCAACACTTGTGGTTGTTAATCAACACTTGTTGATCAACACTTGTGGTTGATTAACAACCACAAGTGTTGATTAACAACCACAAAAGTTGATTAACAACCACAAGTGTTGATTAACAACCACAAGTGTTCAACAACAACAAGTGTTGATTAACAACCACAAGTGTTAACAACCACAAGTGTTCAACAACCACAAGTGTTGATTAACAACCACATGTTCATCAACAACCACAAGTGTTCAACAACCAAAAGTGTTCATTAACAACCATATATATTCATCATCCACCACAATGTTCACCAACAAAACACGGAGCGCACCAAAAGAATTCGTCAACAGACGTGTTTCCTTGTGGTGATGCCCATCAGAGCGGCCTGGAGTTTACCTGGAGAGAGTTCCGGGGTCAACGCCCCCGCGCCCCGGGGTCTGTGACCAGGCCTCATGGTGGATCAAGGCCTGATCAACCAGGCTGTTACTGCTGGCCGCACGCAGTCCAACGTACGAACCACAGCCCGGCTGGTCAGGTACCTACTTTAGGTGCCTGTCCAGTGCCTGCTTGAAGACAGCCAGGGGTCTATTGGTAATCCCCCTTATGTATGCCTGGAAGCAGTTGAACACTCTTGGGCCCCTGACACTTATTGTGTTGTCTCTCAACGTGCTAGTGGCACCCCTGCTTTTCATTGGGGGGATGTTACATCATCTGCCGAGTCTTTTGCTTTCGTAGGGAGTGACTCTCGTGTGCAAGTTTGGTACTAATCCCTCGAGAATTTTCCAAGTGTATATAATAATGTATCTCTCCCGCCTGCGTTCTAGGGAGTACAGGTTTAGAAACTTCAAGCGTTCCCATTAATTGAGGTGGTTTATCGCAGTTATGCGTGCCGTGAAGGTTCTCTGCACATTTTCAAGGTCAGCAATTTCACCTGCCTTGAAAGGTGCAGTTAGTGTGCAGCAATATTCCAGCCTAGATAGAACGAGCGACCTGAAAAGTGTCAACATGGGCTTGGCATCCCTGGTTTTGAAGGTTCTCATTATCCATCCTGTCATTTTTCTAGCAGATGCGATTGCTACAGTGTTACGGTCCTTGAAGGTGAGATCCTCTGACATGATCACTACCAGGTCTTTGACATTAATTTTTCGCTCTATTGTATGGTTGGAATTTGTTTTATACTCCGATGAGATTTTAATTTCCTCACGTTTTCCATATCGGAGTAATTGAAATTTCTCATCATTGAACTTCATATTGTTTTCTGCAGCCCATTTAAAGATTTGGTTGATGTCTGCTTGGCCGTTGAGTCATACTGTCTTGTACCTGCAACTGAGGATCATTCTGTCGCTATGCTTTCTGAGTGAACGCCAGAGTAACAGTTGAAGCGTTGTGAGAAAAATACAATTAATCGATTTAACAGTCGAAGATAACACGCAAATATAATAATGTAAGATGACAGAGGTATGAACGCATTTTCTAGCAGAGTGTGTGTACGTACTCATCTAATTGTAGTTGCAAGGGTCTAGTCATACCTCCTGGACCAGCCTCTTCACTGGTCGCTACTAGGTCCATTCTCTCCCTGCTCCATGAGCGTTATCATTCCTATTCTTAAAGTAATGTATGAATCCTGCCTCCACTCCATCACTCTCCAGACTATTCCACTTCCTAACAACTCTATGACAGAAGAAATACTTCCTAACATACCTGTGACTCATCTGAGTCTTCAACTTCCAGTTGTTGCTGTGTCCCATTTATGAAACATCCTGTCTCTGTCTACATTGTCAATTCCTCTCAGTATTGTGTATGTGTGTGTGTGTGTGTGTGTGTGTGTGTGTGTGTGTGTGTGTGTGTGTGTATGTGTGTGTGTCTGTGTCTGTATTACAGTCACAAAAAATACGCTAAGCCCATAAGCATCATAAACCGCCACAGAGGAGAGAGAGAGAGAGAGCCATGTGATTGCGGAAGGATACATTTTGTTTTGTGGGCAGAGGCGGGCAACGTGCTTAAAGGGGGTGGGGGCGAGTTTTCGATGTTTACAAGATGTGCAGTTAAGTTGATTATCATAAACACGGGGCAATTATAAAGTTATGTGATGGAGTGAAAAAAAAAAAGTCCCACCACAACCAACTCTACTCTCGCCCCAATCTGCCAAGGCCTCTCCCCAACCAGCCAAGACCCCACCCAACATAACGCATACTAAACACAGGCAAAAACAGTAATTAGCTTAAGTGAACATCCTAACTCTCCCGGGAGGGGCCTGGGATAGAGGCCAGATAGAAACTGTAGGCTATGCAGGAAGACCGGGGAGGAAGGCCAGGAAGGAAGGCCAGGGAGAAGAGCCAGGGAAGAAACTAGAAAGGGAGGTTGAGAAAGGGGACCCAGGGAGAGGGAGAGAAAACTATAACTTTTTGATGTTATTTTACATTTTTCTGAGTGGGTGTTAATGTCTCTCTCACAGCGGGCAAGATCGCGACTCCTCTCCTTTAAGCACGTACAACAGTGTCTTATAGCAAAATTGTATACATCAATAAAGTGCTGCTGCCCTAATGTGCATGAACAAAAGCTAGATGTTTACTTGTCATATTCAGTCACATAGGAGGGAATTCATACAATGTAGAAATGTTTCAGCCTTTAAGAGCTCAACCACAGCGTTATGGGAGCATTTCGTTCCAGATGAGGTGAAGTTATCATTACAATTACCTATAGAATACCATCTCTTGGGATGGCTTATCAAATGTAGATGATGTTGGGGTAATGGGGGGAGGGAGGTGGTAAAAGAGGGTGGTAGTGAAAGTAGTAGTAAATTTGGTGGTGGTTTGTGGAGAGGGCAGTTGTAATGAAGGAAGAAAACACCACACATAAACCACCTAATCATAACCACTGCTACAACACCCATCGGTCATACCACCACAATTATTAAAATTCCAGTATACAAAGGTACCTTCACCACTCTGCTGAAAATAAATTAATACAGGCAGAAGTTAAATATATATGTAAAATACATGATATTGTGCGAGAACATACAAACATTAAAATACAATTCGTAGATGTATGAACAAACAAGGCCATTTCAACCAGACTGTTTCACTTGGCGTTGAGTTGTATTCTTGCAGACTTGCAAAGTGTCATTACTCAGGCCGTCTCCAACAAGTGCCTAACACAACTCAGTTAAGTGAGACACCTTTACTTAACAGGAACAAATTGAAATAATGATGCCGAACAAGTAACTAATGAGACAAGCGTGCGCTACAACCAGAACTTGCTGACTTGGCTTATTTGACAACGATCGTTAAACCAAACAAGCCAAGCGTTTATTAATTTTTGGTGTAACTGCGATTAGAAGTCAGGGCCGCAGAAAATTAATACATTTCACTGATGTTTGGTAGGATTAAGCTAGATAGCATTACAAAAATTATTATAAGTTGATCCTAAGTTACCAAGTTAGTTTCGGTGCAGAACTACAAAACCATGCATGTTAGTTCTCGCTAATATAACTATCCATCAGCCCAGTCTCGAAACAGAAGTGATACACGTGATACGGTATTTTTGTTTCCCTGTCGACCTCGTTGCCAAACGCATTACGGAGTGTTTTTCTAATTTGCTTATCTGTGGTTAAACATAGGTTTTTACAGGTTTAGGGGACCTTGCTTAACTCAACTTACCTGGAGAGGTCTTCGGGGATCAACGCGCCCGCGGCCAGGTCCGTGACCAAGCCTCGTGGTGAATCAGGGCCTGATCAACCAGGCTGTTACTGCTGGTTGCACTTATCCTAACTTTAAATACAGTTCATACAATCAGTGAGAAAAATAGACGTTGAACAAACGTTATCATTACGTTTCAAAAAGAACGTCATTATTATGTTTCAAATAAAGAACGTCACCATTACCATTTAGCAAGAACGTCGTCGTCATGTTTTAAAATGAGAATGGTTTTTATCAACACACAAAAAGAACATGTTTAAGAACATTTTCGCACAGGCATTCCTATACATCCATACAATACAGTAAGAAGGTTTGACTGGCAAACATACGATCACATTGCAGTTGACCAGGAACGCCAGCACAATACTATGCATGATATTACTGCACAACAAAATATATACACAAAATAATGTGGTGAGAACGCAGCGACTGTAACATAATTTGCTGTGTAGCATAATGCATTTTCTTTTATAGGTGTGTGAGATTTACATGTGAAAGAGAGCAGTGAATTACCACATATTTCGCTGTACTGTGATTCATTTTCGCGTTAATGTGCATGGTTCAGAGGCAGCTGAATGTAGAGCAGCGTATAAATTTCCATGTATTACATCGTGTTTTGTCACTCAGCTGCGCGCACACATAGCAAAAAATAAAAATTAATAAAAAAATAAAAATAAAAAAATATAAAGCACTAAATTTTGATAAAGTTTTTGATAAATCTCTAAGTTTTGACATTGCCGTTCGTAATTATTCCTGTATGCATATATAAAAGCTGTAATATATATATATATATATATATATATATATATATATATATATATATATATATATATATATATTTATATATATATATATATATACATACATAAAATGTGGTGCCGAATAGGTAAAAACTGGTCAATTAGCAAGAACTCATTTAAAATTAAAAATATATTTTTAAAGATATATTTTTTTGATTTATGTTAATATAGAAATTAATGATTTTGTACCAAAAGAAACTTAAGAAACTTACCTAACCTTATCATAACAAATACAATTTAATTTAGCTAATCCAACTAAATATATTTTACATAAGTTTACAATAATTTAATAATAAAACACAACGAAATATAATTTTTTTGTTACGTTTAGAATGATTTTTGCGAAATTATTGCATACACAAATTCTCGTTTGCCCTATTCGGCAAGAAGTGCGTTGCAATTTAAGCCAAAATCGCAAGTTTTACCTATATATATATATATATATATATATATATATATATATATATATATATATATATGTCGTGCCGATTAGGTAAAACTTGCGATTTTGGCTTAAATAGCAACGCTCACCTTGCCATATAAGACAAGTGAAAATTTGTGTATGCAATAATTTCGCCAAAATCATTGTGAACATAACGAAAAAAATATATTTCATTGTGTTTGTTTATTATTAAATTAATGTTAACGTATCTAAAATATATTTAGTTGGGTTAGGCTAAATTAAATTGCGCTTGTTGTAATAAGGTTAGGTAGGTTTTCAAAGTTTCTCTTGGTAGAAAATTATAAATTCTTACATTAACATAAATGAAAAAAATATATCTTTAAACGTATAAAAGAAAATTTTAGAAAGGACTTAATTTTAGACGAGTTCTTGCTAATTGACCAGTTTTACCTAATCGGCACGACATATATATATATACACACATATATATGTATATGTATATACATATGTATATGTATATATATACACACACACACGACGTGTGTGTGCGTACTCACCTAGTTGTGGTTGCAGGGGTCGATTCACAGGCCGCCAGGCCGTTACTAGATCATTCTTCCTGCTCCATAAGCTTTATCATACCTCTTCTTAAAGCTATGTATGAATCCTGCCTCCACTACATCACTTCCCAGTGTATGTGTGTATGTGTGTGTGTGTATCTGTGTGTGTGCGCGAGTGCGCCCGCGCATCAAATTCCGACACATTCAAACCTTGTTAATTCCTCACAAGTGCTTGAGGTCCCAGCAAGAGCTGGCCTGACCTACTGGCTACCACAGCACCACCCGACAACCTCGCCGTAATTCCCTCTTTATATTCGCTGGACACACTCCAGGTTACCAAGGGGAAACACAATTTTACCCCAGGATGGCCATCAACTGATCAAGTTAAGCAAACACGTAAGGACAAAGCTAGCTAGCTACCTCCCCCTCTCCCCCTCTCTCTCTCTCTCCTGTACTTGCTTGGTAAGTATAAAACGCTTTTGTTTGTCTGTTTATTTATATGCAGTATTTTCACCTGGAAAAAATACTTCCCCTTTTTCTCCATATTTTGTGTTCTTATTGCGCTATATGAAGGTGTCCTGACATTTATAAACTCACTGTAGTCCTTGTTTTAAATCAAATTTTATGTCCATTTAACAGAACATTTGAAATTCTCTTTTCAGTCCTGTGTCGCCACACTCGTACTTCTGTCTGTATGACTTTCTGATTTTGTTTTCGTTAATATTGACACCTCTCTCTCCAGGTATACACCCACTCACTATTACTACCTCACTTTTACCTAGAATGATCCACCATCATCCACCCTCACCAACCGTAATCACCCAGTCAGGTCTTATATTTCGTGTCAAGCGCCCAAGGGCTTCTACTGCCATCTAGTGGACCTAGTTCAACCTAGAACTCAGTACACCAGTGACCAAACCTTATTAATAACCGTTCTCACTAACTGGTCAGTAACGGGACAACTAAGTCCTACCCACCTCTTAAATATCTAAGCCTCCCGGCCTGGCTTGGGGCTAGCAGGTACCAAACTGTCTGGTGTAACCCATTTGCACCAATAAACCTAAGATTCGCCTCCAAGACTATTTACTCTACCAACCACACTACCAAGTACCAACCATACTATTAAACCAAATACCAATACATATAGACATACATACCCTAATCAACATTAATCCACCACGACCCACTCTCATCAACAGTAATCCACAACCACCAACTATCACCAACATTAATCCCCCACTACCCACTCACACCAACAGTAATCCCCCACTACCCACCTTACCTCAACAATATTCACTCAGCTTCCTGTTACCCTTCACCACTTTTCTTCTCACTGTGTGTAACTGTCATTTAGAACAGCGTAGCCGCACACTGCTGATGTATCCAATTTTACCAAATAAAAAAACACTCCCACCCTCACCAACATCTATACAACAACGCTAATCCCTCCCTCCTCCCACATACTTTAGCTCTCCAACACTTCCACCCACACCAACCATCTCTCCCACCCTCAACACTGTCCCATGAAGAGCGGCTCAACGAGGAGGAGGGAAAGCAGGCGTATTTTGCCCTAGGTAATGTAGCCTCCCGAGGACCACAAATACCACGGCTGCTTCTGCAGCATTTTTTCCCGGCAGTTGTCCCAGAAGAGAAGATTACTTTCACCTGCAGCTTTCCCCGCCCCGAGTGTGTGTTCCGGGCGCAGACAAACACACCACGAATCTTGCGACCACCAGTGAACAAGCAACCACATTCACATACACCTTGCAATTCTGCAGGCTTTGGTATATATATATATATATATATATATATATATATATATATATATATATATATATATATATATATATATATATATATATATATATATATATATATATATATATGTCGTACCGATTAGATTAGGTAATTCAGTTCAGTTCAAACTCTCAGGTAAGGACCCACTAGGGGCGAGGGGGAAGTGGGGACAGAAGAAGAATAGCCGGTGAGAGGAAGAGCTGAAGTAGAAGAGAAAGAGTCAGGACTAAACCCAACAGTCTAACTACTTTTGATTAGGTAAAACTTGCGATTTTGGCTTAAATAG
The DNA here is from genome assembly GCA_009830355.1 of Cherax destructor. Lineage (NCBI taxonomy): Eukaryota > Metazoa > Arthropoda > Malacostraca > Decapoda > Parastacidae > Cherax > Cherax destructor. The sequence continues at coordinate 423,971 of WNWK01000449.1, forward strand.
CAACGCTCACCTTGCCATATAAGATAAGTGAAAATTTGTGTATGCAATAATTTCGCCAAAATCATTATGAACATAACGAAAAAAATATATTTCATTGTGTTTGTTTATTATTAAATTAATGTTAACGTATCTAAAATATATTTAGTTGGGTTAGGCTAAATTAAATTGCGCTTGCTATAATAAGGTTAGATAGGTTTTCAAAGTTTCTCTTGGTACAAAATTATAAATTCTTACATTAACATAAATGAAAAAAATATATCTTTAAACGTATAAGAGAAAATTTTAGAAAGGACTTAATTTTAGATGAGTTCTTGCTAATTGACCAGTTTTACCTAATCGGCACGACTTATTATATATATATATATATATATATATATATATATATATATATATATATATATATATATATATATATATATCAGCGTGGGTTGCACTGAGTCGTCAACACCTACTCTAGGAGTATAATGTAGCTACTTCCCGAGGAGGTAATATCTTCCACCCTAAAGTCATGACATCCATTCATATGCTTTATCACAACAAGTCACTCCTCCTCTTGACTCTGCCCTTCCCTGTGGCCTCTTCTCCAAAATGACACCTCTTCCTTAAGCCTACCAGCCTGCATCACACCACCAGCACCCACTTTCTCCACCAGCTATCTAAACTACCACGCTGCTCCCTCCCTCCATCCATTCAGTCGAACCCCTCTCCTGACTCTTCCCTCTATTTTTTTCCTTCCCACCTTTGATGCAGTTCCATAATTTTTTTTTTACCCTCTCCCATCCAGTCCTCATACTCCATCAATCCACTTCCTCAAATCTTCATTCCGGAATCGTAATTCGTGCTCCAACTCACTTTCAATTATATATATATATATATATATATATATATATATATATATATATATATATATATACATACACAGGGTGTCAACAAAAACACTCCGTGATTTCAAGTAGGTATAACATGTAACTTTATTGTAATAATCATTCACAGTTAGTAGCTTTAGATGCAGGATTTCATTCAGTTTCATGTGGTATAGTGTAGCGTTAAAGGCACTTAATGTGCGCCCCGCTGGTTGCTCGCCAACATCGATGTGATAGTCCAGTTCGGTGCAGACGCTTTGCAGGATATCTGGAGTTATCATGTGAACTGCTTCAGTGATAGAAATTTTCAGCTCCTCCAGGGTTACAGGTAGTGGTGGTACGTAAACTGTGCTCTTCACGTACACCCAAAGAAAGAAGTCACAAACAGTTAGGTCCGGTGACCTCGCAGGCCACTTGCAGAAGTCATCGGACCTAACTGTTTATATATATATATATATATATATATATATATATACATTTATTACTATGGCAATTCTTCCCAAAAATTACCAAGGTAAGTAAGTAAAAATAACACGACTGACATTTTTATGTTAGGTTAAAGTTTAGCTTTCATTAGTCTTGGTGTTGAGAACAAATTAAAAATGAAGATGAGACTTAATTATCCATCGTGCTTGTGCCTTAACCTGCTCTAGAGCGCCGGAGGTTGTCTGCACAGTGCAACAGCAACGTGATTTTAGCAGCAGCGACAGGCGCAACAGTGTCTTCCCAGCATCTCAATGAGATAGCTTGCTACGACGTGCATGTCTTGCTACATGGAACAGTGCGAAAGAAAATGACCGCGGGATCTAAAAACTGATTGGTACATAGCCTGATTAAACCACATGCGGAAAACACTTGAGAGTTCTGGTCAGACAAACTCTGAAGCCTAGGCAACGGACATAAGTGTTCACAATTAAGCTAAAAGCCATACTTGACTTCATATAAACAAGTTTCGCATAAATTAACAGAAGTCTCAAGGTAATACTATAACTTTATATATTGCTGGTACAGAATCATATAAATTATACGACGTAGTTCTGGACTCCATATTACAGAAGGAACATGAATGCACTAGTAAACATACAGAGAAGGATAAGCGAATTGATCCTCTTGTATGAGGAAGCTTTCCTACAAAGATTACGAATGAGAGGAAGATATGATTGCAATGTACAAATAGAAGAGAAACCTATTTAAAAAAGATATGACTAAAATTTAGAAAAGATTTAGGAAAACACTGGTTTTAACAAGGCAAGAGATGAATGGAACAAATAATTTTGTATAGATTTAGCAACAGGTTAGATAGTAAGAATGGTTGAGAATGAGTAGGACCTGTCTCTCGCTTCCTGCAGAACTACCGTTATTATAACTAAATCAACTACAACAAGACCATATACTCTCACATGATCAGTGTTACCACAACAAGTCATCAAGAGTGTGTATGCTAAGCCACCAAGTTCAAAATTATAGATCATACACAACTCACGTACGCGCACACACACACACACACACACACACACACACACACACACACACACACACACACACACATCAACGCAGCGCACCACCGTGATTCGAAACACAAACTTCACTTAAGAATCGACTCAGAACCGAGTACATACAGTTAAACATTCATGTAATGTGGAAGTCATGCGAGTAACCTTGTTAATACTTAAAATGCATTTAACAAAAATGGATTTATATTTCTCGGGGTCTGGTTGCTCCTTTTAATTACTCTTTTTATAATTTCAATTTTCTTTATTTTTCTTTTCAGCTACGTCATGTTTGCTAACATGTTACTTTATTTGGTCTTGCCCTGCACGTCGCATTTACTGTAGCCTAGTCTACACAAAATTGTTCAAGGCTCTTATGTTCCTAGCTTAACATCCTAATACTAGTTCCAGCACTCGACGCCTACTTAACACCGCCAGCACCAGCGTTATATAACTACCAACACCACCACTAACATTCTGCATCTAACACCGCCCATATCAGCCTATGACATTTACTGAATTTCTCGACAAACCTCTGGAACTTCATTTCTTTCTACCTCCTTCCTCCTTGGTCTTTACCGACTCTCTTAGTTAATGAATACTACTTCGATGCTTGGAGAAGCAGAAAATATGTGGATAAGTAGACAGCAGGAGATTATCTGCCGAGGACTAACTAAACTGTAGTCTAGCTAACTTTAGTTTTGTCTAGCTACAAAAGAATAGGTTAGTATAGTTGAAGACGTTCTCCTCGCCCTTGACTCCTTTCAGCCAAGCTGCCGACTTCAAAAATTGGGTGATTATCAGGACGTATAGAAAATCTGTTTGGATATTTCATAGATTTTTTTTATACGATATGATTTATTTCTACCTTTTGAAGTATTACTATTCCCTAGGTTTTAGTCATATGATATGCTACTGGAGCTTTTGATCATCTGACCGAGGCCTTCCACTGGCTTACCGGTCTACCCCTTTAAAAAGTGATATCATTCTATTTCCTAGATGGTCCATGTTGACTTGATCGTCTTGAGCGTGTATGTGAAATAACGTCTGGGTTCAATTCTCCCCAGTCAGGCCTTGCGTTGTAACTACTTCATCCGATATTTGCTAAGTGCTTCGCAAAATGGTTCATGAAAGACTGTAGCGTCTTTGCACTTACAGCTTCTGTTGGGAATCTATTCCAGTAACCTATAACGTGGCTAAAAACTTGATCCACGTTCAGTCGCAGCTCTTGCCTTCGAATTTCATGCCACTGTACTGCATTACTGCATCACATTACATTTCGAACAGTTCATGTATGAGTGTATAAAAGTTTAGCATCAAAGGTATGAATGAGTTATAATCTCCTTTTAAGGAAGAGCAGGTTTAGTGCTCTGGGTTTTTCTTCAAAGTCTGGTTTTAAGTTTATGTGTACCCCTAACCTGGTGCTAAAGAAAGAGGCTCACAACTGAAGGGAACGAGTTTAATCTCGGGTTAGGCGCGACATAGTGGCAAGTTTTCATACACCCGCTGACTTTATTCACCTGTCAGTATATAGATACTTGGTAGTTATTAGGCTTTTGTGGGTTGCACTCTAAGGACGACAACTTGATGACACCAACGAAAAAAGAAAAATCTCACTGCATGGCTTTCTTAGTTTACCGAAGTTATTAGCCCTCCAAGATTAATAATCCAAAGAAAGTAGTCGTCGTCTTCTTATCATTCTATGTATCCTCTCCAGTTTATCTTTGTATTTTGTGTAAAAGAGAAAACGCTAACGAACTTTCTGTCCTGTATCCGTGCAACAAGACAATATTACCTAGCCTTAACAATTTAATCAAGTAAATCCTCTTCTCGGGAACTCCACCAGTGTATCTACCTATCAGCCCACCAACTTAACATTTTATCTGTCTGCCCACTCACCTACTGTCCTACCTTGACTATGGTCCCACCCACACACACCCGCCTATTTTCCTTCCTGCATACCTACCCACTTAACCACCTACCTGAGTTCGCTTCCCGCACCTGCATCCCCACTAATTGGGTGGCTTGCTAATTGTTGTCTTTCCATCATGCGCTAAAATTATTGGACATTCGGAGAAAAATTCCTACACCTGGAGATTTTTGTGACCTCTCCTGTAATTCTGCCGCTACACTTTTCCCTCCAGCTCTACCGAGGCCTTGCCGCTCTTAATTATAAGAAAGTGAGGCACGTGTAAGTCCCGCAAAGTAATTACTGAGTCTGAACTTTCTTTATGTACTATTGTGGCAGCGGGAAAAATTGGAAACACAGCAAGAGCAAGCGTAAATGTCAACACCACTCCTCATTGGCCAGCGCCACTACACGAAAAATATACGAGGCAAGCTACGCCTTCCTCAATATAATTTTCACCTCAGCAATTTACATTACGGAGAGCGAGTGATGCTGCAGCTGTCCGCTTCTCACACGTGTTTCCTCTCACCATTACCTGCTACTCATCTGACATTATTTAAGAGTTCATAATCTTAGACTATTTATTTACACTTGAACAGTACTATTAGTACGTTCTACTACTATAACTCAGTGACTTAAGTCGTATGAATAGGTTCCCGTCTATGATCAGTGAGTTGCCAGCTTCTCCATGCTAGAGACCTGCAGTGTTGAGTGACCAATTTGTCCTTGTTAGAGACATGAACAAACACAACAGTCTCCCATCTCCAAATCCAAAAGCTCTAGAGGTATTGTTCCCCTCCTGCCACGGCCGCATATACAAACAAGTTATGCCCACTGATAATTAAAAGTTAGTAGGATGGGGCTTTGCTAGATCTTTATTGGTTTCTTTCCCCAGACTCGTCTTACCTGCCAGTCTAGAACTTCCTGCTTATTATCTCGCCTACATAATATTCTAATGGGGGTATTGTGAGTCCATTAAAACTACTTTCCACCTTCCAGTTTATCCCAGATCAGGTACGCTGCTCCGTGAAATACTAGCCACAAACTTCTCAAAATGTTACTACCCTGGTGAGTATTCAACCCCTCAAACAAGACTCTGGCAACACCACAAAGGGTGTGTTGAATTCCCCAAAAGCAGTGTATCTGACCCTACAGTAAAGAGAGGTGATAGCGCCTACCACTACTCAAGTTGCGCATCAGCACGATAATAATTTTAACGTGAATGTTAAAATAAAAATTAATAAAATTGAAGATATATTTACAATAAAAGATGATCCCTAGAAGAGCTTCTCGGTAAACAGGCCACACACTGAAATCTAAAGAAAAGGTAACATTCCACCCTCCTGCCACTAGATCACAGCTGGTTGTGTCGTTATTTATGATAGTGGTGGTGGTGGTTGTGGTGGTGGTGGTGGTGGTGGTGGTGTGTTGGGGTAATTAAGTACCATTTTTACCAGCACTTGTGACCTGGAGTGCGTAAGTTACTGACTAGGAGCTGGCACCAGAGACAAGATAAGGGAAGCGGAGGGGGTGGAGGATGGGAAGGTGTCTTAGAGGGAAAGCTTAGGATGGGGGACGAGGCATTGGGGGGGATGATGATGCGCGCTGAAATGATGTAGTGGATACAGGATGGTACAGGCTGAGAGATACTGGATAGTAGAGGCTGTGAGAGATACAGCATGGCAGAGACTGTAAGATATATGATACAGCCTATGGTGAAGAGTTATAGAAGGGTACAAGCTGCGAGATATACAGGATGGTACAGTCTGTAAAAGATACAGAATGGTATAGAAATAGATACTGGATAGATTGAGGCTGTGAGAGATACAGCATGGCAGAGACTTTAAGATATATGGTACAGCCTATGGTGAAGAGTTACAGAAGGGTACAAGCTGTGAGATATACAGGATGGTACAGTCTTTAAAAGAGATACAGGATGGTACAAGCTGCATCATCTTCTTTAATAAGACTATCCACGCCACAGCACCATGACGCCATACCTCTAAAGGTTAAAGACCACAACAAGAGTTCAGATGTCACTTCAGCTAGAAATTACCTCTCCTCGCCGTGTTCATATCGTCACGAATGTAATTTTTAAAATTTTATCCAGAAGAACAAGTTGACCGGGCAGCGTCACTCATTCTGCAGGACAACACTTCATAAAGACAGTGCACTTCAAACAGCTGATACTTCATTTGAGATTTTTTTTTTCTAAAATCTTTCGAAACATAATTAGACCAGACTTAAATCGTTCATAAATCTTAGAAGCATTAATTCTAAATTCCTGTAATCTTCTATATAAGATATAGTGTCGGTATGTTTTTCCTCTTTTTCAGGCACTTTACACCCATTCGTCATATACACGTAACCTAAATAAATTCTGGCCACCACCAACAACAACAACAACAAAATCCCTAACAAAGAAGCAATACAACACCATTTGGTTTTTGCAAATATACAGGACCTTAAACCAGCCAACAAGAAAATATCTTTTATTAGTTGACTCCTCGCAGAGTCAAATGCAATATTTACATCTTTCATAAAGACCCACATAAAATACCACTCTGGTAACGAAATATGAATCTCAGGGTACAACTTATTGAGATGCCACCGAAGGAACAGACACCAGGGAAAGGTTGGCCCGAATGTCAAGAGTCGCAAATTTACACTTAGTTAATACACACTACAAATGATGTAGTTGAAGTTTAGCCAGTAAAGACCAAGAACCAAAATCTAGTCGCAGTGGCTGTATATAAGCCGCCAGCTACAACTTCCCAACAGTTCAAGGATTAGTTAATGAAAATTAAAAACTGTCTGGAAAATCCTCCAACACTAGCACCAAATATCTTGTTGCGTGGCGATCTCAAGTGAAGCCATTTAAAGATAATTCCAGGACGCAGCTCAAACAAACATTCTCATACAAGTGAGCTGTTGAAACTCTGTAATAAATTCGCCGTAAGCCAGTAAATAATAGAGCTGACATGTCTGGAAAATACTACTGACCTTATTTTCACGAATAATGATCTGGTACGTAATATAGAAGTATCAAAAACAGCAAATTCAGATCACAACCTAATTGAAGTTCAGACCTACAACCACAAGGGTTCTGACCACCAAAATGCAAGCAATCATGAGGTTCTTTTCACCAAATTCAAACCTCTGCAACACACTTGTCCTCAAAGATTTGTTAAGTTATACCATGAATTAAGGAAAGATCTTAGACTTCACCTTACGAAACAGACAAAACAAATGTGATAGTAATTATGGACAAGGTAGATTACAGTGAAAAAAATGACCATATTATTAGAAGACTGGGGAACTTACGTGTCCCTTAGCAAGAACGTCGACTGGGATCAAATAAATTGTCCTTAATGAAACATGCTGGGAAGATATTTTGAATAACATGAATTCGAACCAGTGTATAGAGAAGACTAAATCTGTAGCAATTGAGGAATGATCAAGACAAATTCCAATAAGGAAGATGATGTAAGCTAGAGAGAGACGCTCCATTTACAGGCGAAAACGAAAATCACAGAACCTCTCACGAGTGCTAAACTATTTGAAGTGAAGAAGGAAACACTGGCAAGAGAAATAAAAGGTATTAAACACAAGTTGAATAAATCATACATCCACAATGTAAATTTCCAACCCAATATAAACCAAGTCTTGCAGTGGGACGCAGAAAACAATATGATGTTCATTGAGGAATAATTTCAGTTACTCTGTTATGGAAAACTTGAGGAAATAAAAGCTAGAACGGAGTATAACAAAAAACTAAGTGAAGGATTTAAGAGTGATAATGTCAAAGGACCTCACTTTCCTGGATTACAACAGTGTCATTATCAAAATTGGAAGGAAAATGATAGGATGGATAATGAGAACCTGTTAGTGCGGTACACTAACAGTACCTTTTAAGGCAAGCGAAACTTCAGATCTATAGAATACATAGACAGCCTTCAATGGACGTATAAGTTCAGTTAAGTACCTTAATTACTGAGAACGTTTGAAGTCCCCTGACCTTTACTCATTGGAACAGAAAGATGCATCCTAATTTACACCTGGAAAATACGAGAGGGACTGGTCCCGAATCTCCACACAGGTAATCACTCGCTATAAAAACAAAAGGGTGGGCAGATAGTGTAATATACCCCAAATGAGGAGCAAGGGTGCCTTGGGTACACAAGAGACAATATAGTAAGTTTAAGGGGCCCAGAAGATTTAACAGCCTCCCATCATACAGAAGGGGGAATTACCAATGGACTTCTAGTCATCTTCGAGAGAGGATTGGATAGATTCTAAAGTCAGTTCTAGATGACCCTGGAAAAACCCTACACGTAAGCGGAGCATCATCTCTACTCTTCTCTTTACACTCTTCTTACCATACAGTACACATACTTCATTACTAGCATTTCCTCATTTTCTAATATTTTTACATTTATGTCCACCATTTTTGAGTAACATTTCAACAGTTCAAATAAAGCTAACTGTTTTTAAGAAAAATGATAACTGTGGACGGTTGCTTAACTTTCCCATTATTCTAGATCTGATTTTCATTCGAAAATATCACTAAGTCACACCCTACCCCAGTGGCCAATTTCAGGGTAATTCAGCTGATGACATCCATTCATGATCTCTTATAGGATTTTCCACAGTGCTTGACAAACTTTTGGTATCTAACTACGGTAAGCGAAGAGCCGGCATCGCAACATTCTGTATGAGTGAATGTATGACCCAGACCTTCATCAGATTCACTGTTAATAATGACTAGGTATTAACTCAGTACAATCGGCAATACACACACACACACACACACATATATATATATATATATATATATATATATATATATATATATATATATATATATATATATATATATATATATATATATATATATATATATATATCGTGCCTACTAAGCCAAAACGGCGAGTTAGGCCTAAAAAACAAGGGTCTTTTCTGTCGAATAAACAGTGAAATTTTTTTTATGCCATACATATGCGAAAATCAATCTGAACATAACGAAAAAATACATCATTTATTTTAAGTAATTTAAAATATTTGATACATTTAGTAGGATTTGGTGAAAAAAATGACATTATTTTAGATTAGGTTAAATGAGGTTTGTGAGTTATTTTTGGTCAAAAAAATTATTTTACATCACTGTCAGTGAAAAAAAATCTCAAACTGTATTTTGCTTTGTTCTGAAAAGTCCAATTTTTACATGCGTTCGGTCTATTTGACAAGTTTGGCTTTTTAGGCATATTATATACATATACAGAAAATGAATTTCTAGTCTCAGGGTGACAAGTGAGTGGACTGAGTTGAAGGCAAACTAGATAGACAACTTGAAGAGGTATGATGCAACTCAAGAGGCTAGAAATCAATAACGCCTATTGTCAGTTAGGAAAAAGGGTCGGGAGCTAAGATTCGACCCCCACAAACACGACATGATGGATACACTCAGATACACCTACACTCACCCCCTCCTTCCCCACAATCAGAATTTTCAGTTACACGAGCTAAGCTTCTCCCCGAATGACGTCAGCGGCAAGTACTAGCACATGCATGAACTGACGCAAGACTCACAATACGCAACTTGTTCTCTGACGCAAAACCCACAACAAGCAACGTGTTCTCTGACGCAAGACTCACAACAAGAACTTATTCTCAGACGGAAGACCCACAACAAGCATCGTGTTCTCTGACGCAAGAGCCACAACAAGAACTTTTTCTCTGACGCAAGAGCCACAACAAGCACTGGTTCTCTGACGCAAGAGCCACAACAAGCACTGGTTCTCTGACGCAAGAGCCACAACAAGCACTGGTTCTCTGTACCAATACAATTGTCCACCGCATGTTGACGCAAGCCCCATACTCACCGTTCATGCTGCTCACCAGACTACAACAACTACTGTCACCACCGCTATCGTTGTTACACCACAACAACAACAACTACTGTCACCACCGCTATCGTTGTTACACACAACAACAACAACTACTGTCACCACCGCTATCGTTGTTACACCACAACAACAACAACTACTGTCACCACCGCTATCGTTGTTACACCACAACAACAACAACTACTGTCACCACCGCTATCGTTGTCACACAACAACTACTACTACTGTCACCACCGCTATCGTTGTTACACCACAACTACTACTACTGTCACCACCGCTATCGTTGTTACACCACAACTACTACTACTGTCACCACCGCTATCGTTGTTACACCACAACTACTACTACTGTCACCACCGCTATCGTTGTTACACCCCCAACTACTACTTACTGTCACCACCGCTATCGTTGTTACACCACAACTACTACTACTGTCACCACCGCTATCGTTGTTACACCACAACTACTACTACTGTCACCACCGCTATCGTTGTTACACCACAACTACTACTACTGTCACCACCGCTATCGTTGTTACACCACAACTACTACTACTGTCACCACCGCTATCGTTGTCACACAACTACTACTACTGTCACCACCGCTATCGTTGTTACACAACAACTACTACTGTCACCACCGCTATCGTTGTTACACCACAACTACTACTACTGTCACCACCGCTATCGTTGTTACACCACAACTACTACTACTGTCACCACCGCTATCGTTGTTACACCACAACTACTACTACTGTCACCACCGCTATCGTTGTTACACCACAACTACTACTACTGTCACCACCGCTATGTTGTTACACCACAACTACTACTACTGTCACCACCGCTATCGTTGTTACACCACAACTACAACTACTGTCACCACCGCTATCGTTGTTACACAACAACTACTACTACTGTCACCACCGCTATCGTTGTTACACCACAACAACAACTACTACTGTCACCACCGCTATCGTTGTTACACCACAACTACTACTACTCTCACCACCGCTATCGTTGTTACACCACAACAACAACTACTACTGTCACCACCGCTATCGTTGTTACACCACAACTACTACTACTGTCACCACCGCTATCGTTGTTACACCACAACAACAACTACTACTGTCCCCACCGCTATCGTTGTTACACAACAACTACTACTACTGTCACCACCGCTATCGTTGTTACACCACAACAACTACTACTGTCACCACCGCTATCGTTGTTACACCACAACTACTACTACTGTCAACACCGCTATCGTTGTTACACCACAACAACTACTACTGTCACCACCGCTATCGTTGTTACACCACAACTACTACTACTACTGTCACCACCGCTATCGCTGTTACACCACAACTACTACTACTGTCACCACCGCTATCGTTGTCACACCACAACAACTACTACTGTCACCACCGCTATCGTTGTTACACCAGAACTACTACTAATGTCACCACCGCTATCGTTGTCACACCACAACTACTACTTCGGTCACCACCGCTATCGTTGTTACACCATAACTACTACTACTGTCACCACCGCTATCGTTGTTACACCACAACTACTACTACTGTCACCACCGCCATCGTTGTTACACCACAACTACTACTACTGTCACCACCGCTATCGTTGTTAAGCCACAACTACTACTACTGTCACCACCGTTATCGTTGTTACACCACTGCTACTTCCACCAACAATAATCACCACCACCGCTAATACCGTCATGACAACAACCACTATCACCACCACAGTTACCGTCATCATCGCAATTACCATCTACTTCTGTTTCTTCCTATCTTATGACTTAAGTGTGCCGGGTCACCATTTCGAGAAGACCCGGGCCGGATGTACCGGCGAACCTACAACAACAACAATATGACTTAACCACTTACTCCTCCTCCGTTTCTCTTCCTCTTATCACCCCTCCACCTTTTCCTCCTCCACCTCCAACAGCACCATATGCTCCAGCAAACGCCACAGACCACGCAGAATCAATAACTTAACTACATTACACAGGGGGTTGAATCTGTGTCTCCCTGACCTAGACAACCCAAGCATTGCTCTACCACCAGACAGGTAGTCAATAACATCTGTCAAAAATATTCAAATCATTCATCATTTAAACGGAATGATGGACGCAGGCAAGGAAATGTCAAGGTCCACGTTCACAAGTGAAGGTGAGGAAAATGAATGTGGGGAAACATGAATATGATGAGAATAGCAACAATGAGGTAAAACCGCAAGAGATGGGTGGTGTAACTTAAAGTGGGAGAGGAAGGTGAAAGACACAAGGAAGAGAAGAATATGGAAGAGGAGGAGGAGGAGGAGGAGGAGGAGGAGGAGAAGGAGCGGAGGTGGAAGACGATGGTGAGGGGAGGAAGGGCGGGCCTCACGTAGGTAATAACCGCAGAATGTTCCTCTGTTTACCTCCTCCGTGCTCGGGAGTAACACCCGTGCTAACCTCCACGAAGATCTTGAACCATATTAACATAAGTGGGAGCTGTGCCTCGTGGAGGAGCGCTACACCTGGCTGGAGCCACCATAATGCCACGGTCGCTCTCTAAACTCACCTACACTTACTGGTAATTTAATCAACACCTCTTTATGTGAATTGGTAAGAAATACGCTAAAAATTATATTTAGATTACATTTGCACAGATAATTTCGTTAGCAGTAAAGAAAGGTGTGCTGGAGAAGGGTGGATAAGCAGCACTGATTACATAACATAAAGGTCTCTGCTGAAAGTTCCCAACTTTTCGTCAAATTTTTCTTGCTACCTACCTGAAAAACTTTTAGTTATAGCGTGAAAAAAGGTGATCTTTCAAATCCTCAACAAACTTATTAGGAACGAAGTGGTGAGATACAAAACATATTCCGTAACAATTAAACAAGGCGACCAGAATGGTTCTATAAATTTTAATGCATTTCCATTTGGAGCGGTGACACATATCAGTTGCTTTCACAAAGCAGACAAGCCAAGCGAATAATAAATAGATAGAGTTTGACTGAATTAGGGTGATCGAGGAAGGTATTACAGGACTCCTGTAGTATACCTCAATACAAACTATCTAGGAAGGCATTACAGGACTCCTGTAGTATACCTCAATACAAACTATCTAGGAAGGCATTACAGGACTCCTGTAGTATACCTCAATACAAACTATCGAGGAAGGTATTACAAGACTCCTGTAGTATACCTTAATACAATCCATCGAGGAAGGTATTACAGGACTCCTGCTGTATACCTCAATACAAACCATCGAGGAAGGTATTACAGGACTCCTGCAGTATACCTCAATACAAACCATCGAGGAAGGTATTACAGGACTCCTACCTCAGTATACCTCAACGAGGAAGGTATTCCCAGTATCTCTCAAATACAAAACAACGAGGTATCCCCTTTCTACGATATTAATAATACTTTCGAGAAGAGCTAAACCAGTAGGGCTCACTGAGCACTTGAAAAAAATGGGAGCTAATCAGGTATGAACAGAGAAAGGGAGGTAGCTCCAATTCCTCGGACCAAGAGCCCCTTCACAAGCCTTCCTGAGCCTACCTTCAGTAGCGTCTTCTACCACAGTATGCCTCATACTCATTCCATACTGTAGTAGGGGCCTTACTCATTCCAAAGTGCAGTAGGGGGCCTTGCTCATTCCATAGTGCAGTAGGGGCCTTGCTCATTCCATAGTGCAGTAGGGGCCTTGCTCATTCCATAGTGCAGTAGGGTCCTTGCTCATTCCATAGTGCAGTAGGGGCCTTACTCATTCCATAGTGCAGTAGGGGCCTTGCTCATTCCATACTGTAGTAGGGGCCTTACTCATTCCAAAGTGCAGTAGGGGCCTTGCTCATTCCATAGTGCAGTAGGGGCCTTGCTCATTCCATAGTGCAGTAGGGGCCTTGCTCATTCCATAGTGCAGTAGGGTCCTTGCTCATTCCATAGTGCAGTAGGGGCCTTATTCATTCCATAGTGCAGTAGGGGCCTTGCTCATTCCATAGTGCAGTAGGGGCCCTACTCATTCCATAGTGCAGTAGGGGCCTTGCTCATTCCATAGTGCAGTAGGGGCTTTGCTCATTCCATAGTGTAGTAGGGGCCTTGCTCATTTCATAGTGCAGTAGGGGCCTTACTCATTCCATAGTGCAGTAGGGGCCTTACTCATTCCATAGTGCAGTAGGGGCCTTACTCATTCCATAGTGCAGTAGGGGCCTTGCTCATTCCACATTGCAGTACGGGCCTTGCTCATTCTATACAGCAGTACGGGCCTTACTCATTCCATAGTGCAGTAGGGGCCTTACTCATCCCATAGTGCAGTAGGGGCCTTGCTCATTCTATACCGCAGTAGGGGCCTTGCTCATTCCACACTGCAGTACGGGCCTTGCTCATTCTATACAGCAGTACGGGCCTTGCTCATTCCATACTGCAGTACGGGCCTTGCTCATTCTATACCGCAGTAGGGGCCTTGCTCATTCCATACCGGCGCTCTCGTTCACTGAGAACAGGTATGCATACGTTCTCCTTATAATCTATACAGGTGATTAGCACACGGATGATGGATGATCAGACCACCACCACGCTCTGAGCTGCACGGCCCCACAGGTGACCACCACCACGCTCTGAGCTGCACGGCCCCACAGGTGACCACCACCACGCTCTGAGCTGCACGGCCCCACAGGTGACCACCACCACGCTCTGAGCTGCACGGCCCCACAGGTGTAGAGCATTACGTTAACAACAATTCTCATGACCTAACTGTTTCCTGGAAAGTCTAAAACTTACTTCATTAAATTAACTAGCAGCGTATCCAGATTTTGAGTGCACATTCTGTGTTAAAGTGGTAACATAAAATTCGACCACCACTATTACTATTCCTTCCCCACTACCATCATCACTACTAATCCCCCTTTCCTACACTACCACTCCCCCCTCATCATCAACACCGTGCAGGAAGGGACGTGACAATAAGAGGACTCGGGTAGTGATTAACGACTCAACATCTTTCATGGAAGGTAAAAATCAGTGTAAATTAAATTCCGAAAAAAATCCAAGGTGTTTTCATCTCCAAATAAAAACAGGAATAAGAACTGTCTTGTTGTGGTAGGAGCCAAAGAAGAACCAAACGGCAGAAGAAATGTACCTACGACAAGGAGGGGAATACGGCAAAGAACAGGATTAATAATAGGGGAAATAAATATGAATGCATGAGAAAGGATAAGAGAAAGTGATGATAAGGAAGAAGGAAAGTAAGAGAAAGTAAAGTAATAAAATATAGGGAAGGCTAGAACAAAAGACGCTGGAAACCAACAACGCCAGTTGATTTTATGTTGAGAGTCAGAGTTGTGACTCGAGTCGAGTACACACAAACTGGTAAGGAAACACAAACAGGCGATGAGACACACTGCTAAAACCGTTGAGGACACACTGCACAAACCAATATATGCCGGTCACCATCAGCCAGCAAGCCACGCCTCCTAAAATACTGGATTTTGCTCAACAGCTGGATACAATTTCCGTCTTAATTAAACGTGGTGTCGTGTCGGGCGCAAATAAGCGAAGACTGTATTCCCTAGTCACTCGCCACGACACGCTGAGAGAATTACCAACTCATGGGACGCCTGCTTCACTTCCTCTACTCTACCCGCTCTCGGGGCAACACAATTATGTCGATTAAAGCAAAGGCGTTGATGGAATATACTAATGTTAATATTGTTAATTATAATGTTCGCTCTACCTAATTAACTGGCAGTTTATTAATTAAAAATATGAAACGGTTCACTTTATTCCATCTTTATTCGTAGAATAACGTCATTTAACCGTTGGGTATTAAGGCGACAGTTTCCTACGCCATGCATTACTGTAGTGAGAAAGCCCATGCCAGCTGCCTGAGAGTTTGTTTCCTTAAATTTATTCGTGGATGCTGTGACAATACTCTACAGCTTTAATCATCCTAAATTTTTCTCTTTTTGTGGTGGGTGGATTACGATGCTGTTAATATATCTTTCTCTATCGAAGCTCAACAAATTAGGTTTGAGTGCTCAGCTTCGGCAGACTAGATACTGACTATACTATTATCGGAGAACTCCTTCAACAATGTGTAAATGTTCCGACTGGGAGACTTCACTTGTGTGACTTATCAGAACCTATGTTTGACATGGCTACGTTAGTTACAGGGAGTTATTACGGTGATGTATAATACTGAGATCGGAAAAGAAGCAGCAAAAAGGCAGCAGCAGTAATTGCAGTTTAAAACCTAAGGAAGGCTAGGTAAGGGAAAACTTGACTGTACACAGACGTACTGCTCGTGAATAACTGAACTAAAATGAAACTAACAGCTGAGCGCAGAGAAAACTGAACTCTAATAACAACTACAGTACTACTACTACTCTCTGTAGGTGTAAGATATACAACATCCTATCCTCCTTGAACTTAAGTTAATTTCCTTTCGAGGTTACCAATCTTAGCGCTTCCTGTAAAGATACAAATACTTTTTTTCTTTGTTTTAAGTTAGGATACATCAGGCGGGTTACATAAATACATAAACAAATTATATTTAACCACAGATAAATAAATTGAAAAAGAGCCCCGAGATATGTCTGGCAAACTACAGGAAAAGTGACAATTTTACGATTATCACTCGTGGTGGGACAACGAGCTGAAAATATGAGGCTTACTGCTCCTGGCCCAGGAGTCCTGGGAAGGTAATTGTGGCATGCTGAGATTACGTTACATTTTATTCGGCGTACGTCACACACCCATATAGGCATGTCCTCCAAACCAGCGAGGACCTTTGCTCAACCAGCCAATGATAAGGAAGCTTACAAAAATTGTGAAGCGATGTGGTACCCTCGTGAATCAACATTGGCAGACTTACCTTTAAGTCTGGTTGAATGTGGTTCTCACCGTGTCTCTTGCTTGCAATGTGTCTTTCTGTACATATCCTCTGTGTATATTGTACATATTATTGCTTGCTGTTTGGTGAAGGAAATATATGTATTTACTCTTTGCTGCCTTTCGATCGTTCCTCGTTTCTACCTTGGTTATCGTGCTACAACCAGGTGTACAGGCCACTAGACTACACCTGTGTTCGTAAGGTAATTAAAAGGAATAAAATCACAACGGTGAAAATAAAAGCTGAAACTTTGCCGACTTTTACCTTAGGTAAACTAAGGTAAACCAATAGGAACCCCTCAGGTAGAGGTAGCTGCTCAGATAAGAGAGAGAGAATAACTAGATGAATGCAATATTTCTATTGGAAGAACAATTACAATGAGAAAGTAGTGTCATTACTCGTGTCTTCCAAAATATTATGATGCATATTCTCCGTGTGTGTTTACTGTCTCTGGCTAAGTCTTCACGTGTGCCTCTGCAGATACTGGCATCACGCAACGTTCCGTTAACACAAGTACACAGAGAGGGAGGAGGAAGGGAAGGAAGAAAGTTAGGGAGGGAGGAAGGGAGGAGTCATAATATATGTATAGTTTCAAGAGGCACTCCCGCTGTAGAAAATTCCGTTTAGCAACACTGCCAAAGGAAATGGGAGAGGTGTTTGGAGAGCGACAACTCGCTGTTCTGAAGGTGCCGACAATATGCAAATACTGTGCTGCAAAGGACAAAGGCTTACTGTGTTCTCTAGCACGCTCGTAACACACCAACTTCAATTTGTCGCAATCACAATGCTAGCCGAGATTACTGAGCACGCACCAGTGTTGTAAGCTCACAACACCAGTGTTATGAGCTCACACCGCTACTGTAGTGAGCTTTTTTTTCCGAGACTGTCGAATAAGTACTGAGGTATTTTCTAGGTGACCGCAGACGTTTCACATTCTCCACTGGCCACTACACCATCTTGTTTCACATACATATTCATTATCATGTTTATGTATACCAAAGATATATACTGTGCAATGTAAATCCGGCTGCGGTCCATCTGGCTTTGACACATTTTTTACCTTTACCAGTACACGACATCCCAAGCCAGCCTCGATGTGGGCAGAAGAATGCCAAACCATCCATGCTGTAGGCTGAAGGCTGCCAAGCCAGCCCCACTATGGTCAAGAGACTGCCAAGCCAGCCCCACTTTGGTCAAGAGACTGCTAAGCCGGTTCCACTATGGTCAAGAGACTGCCAAGCCGGTCCCAATGTGGTCAAGAGACTGCCGAGTCGGTCCCACTGTGGTCAAGAGACTGCCAAACCAGCTTCCCACTGTGAGAGTAAAGCAGTGAGTGAGGCTAGTACTTCTAGGCAGCATCTAGAAACACAAACCACTGATGCTAACTTCTATATATCCATTCTAGAAAGTTATCATAATACAAAAAACAAGAAAAATGGTACCTATGGATACACATAAATAAAAATAAACAAATACAATAAAGTGCTCAAAGGATCGTTTTTATTACTTTAATCTCCGAAAGCAAATTAATTGTTATTTATTGAAATGACGAAAATAACAGTATTTTGTTGCTTTCAAATGTTCAAAATATATTTTTTGTGACATGAATTAATTATTTTGGATTTTTGTACTACAAAAACGCGTATATGTTTACGATGACTTATCGCAATTAGCGACAGTTAGTTCCGGCACTGCGACGGGTGGCTCCGACACTGCGACAGGTAGTACCGACACTGCAACACGTGGTTCCGACACTGCGACAGGTGGTTCCCACACTGAAACAAGTGGTTCCGACACTGTGACAGGTAGTACCGACACTGCGACAGGTGGTTCCGACGCAGCGACAGGTGGTTCCGACGGTGCGACAGGTGGTTCCGACGGTGCGACAGGTGGTTCCGATACTGCGACAGGTGGTTGCTATCAGAAAGTGACCCAGTCAGAGACTCGCATATAGACTAACTACAAAATGAAAGTCAGTCTACACGACCCCACTTTATTGAAGTCTATGATTCTGCCCGTTCCTATTTTATCTGTGTTTGCCCTTCTATTGCCTAGTTCTCTCTCTCTCTTCCCCCACCTGTTATTTACCTGTCTACCTCTCTTTTTTTTCTTTCTCTCCATATATATATATATATATATATATATATATATATATATATATATATATATATATATATATATATATATATATATATATATATATATATATCATTTTTTTCAACACGTCGGTCGTCTCCCACCGAGGCAAGGTGACCCAAAAAGAAAAAAAAAATCCTGTTTCATGCATCATTCCAAATCCCTGTTCCGTGCATCATTCCAAATCCCTGTTCCATGCATCATTCAAAATCCCTGTTCCATGCATCATTCCAGATCCCTATTCCATGCATCATTCTGGATCCGTTCCATGCATCATTCCAGATCTCTCCTCCATGCATCATTCTGGATTCCTGTTCCACGCATCATTCCAGATCCCTGTTCCACGCATCATTCCGGATCCCTGTTTCATGTCTCCTCCTAGCTGAATATATCATTCCCTTCATATTTACATCTACGTTTTTTTATACCATTCCTAATCCTAAATTTTTCCCATCTTTATTTTTCAATATATTATTCTTTACCTTTTCTCATTTCTTTGCTTTCTCCTCTTGCCTTATTCTTTTCAATACATCTCCTCTCTCACCTGATAACTGCAAAGAGAGAGAGAGAGAGAGAGAGAGAGAGAGAGAGAGAGAGAGAGAGAGAGAGAGAGAGAGAGAGAGAGAGAGAGAGAAACGAGGCCTGCACTGCCTACCTCAACACTTGTGAGTTGGTGAGCCCTCACTAGTATACCTTGTGTCCCTCCCTCACTACTCTTGCCTCTTGCACAATGAATTATTCACCTGTCTTTGTCCACCTTACATTTTTGTCACCTCTTTCTTCCCATCCCTCCCCGCCTCTCTCCTCCTTTCCACTCCCCATCCCTGTCCTGTCACAATCCCTCCTCCCCTCTCTCTCCCTCTTTATATCCATTACGAGTACGCACTACCACCGATTCTCGAAATCCTACACATAGTTTCATTGTTGACCATCCATGCAGCACATACTTCATTCACCAGTAACTCACCATTGCCACAAGTCACTCGTCACTGTCACCCATATTTCACAGCTTATATGCTATCGTGGTTCAGGGCTAAGATATGGGAATGTCTTCATGCAGTCCAGTCCAGTGGACTAGACTCTCTATATATATTAATATTACAGGACACTGAGTCTTTAACACTTGGTGTGGTGGTCGCCCAGCAACCAGCCACCTGACTGTTCTTTTCAACCACCACCACAAACTTTGGGAAAATATTTTTTTACGTTTTTCTATATATACTCTGCTTCTGTCGTCGAAACGGGAACCTTGAGAGCAAGGCCATGATGCTTCGTATATATGTCAGCATCAACTTGCGTTAATTTTTAAGTCGGTTAACAAACAAGAATGGTGTAAAAGTGCACCAATGACCTTCACAAGACACTTAGTCACCCAGCAGGAACCTACACCCTCTTTACTCTTAATCCTCTCAATACTAATGAGGAATAGGGAACATGTGCAACACAATGGATAACTATAAGGAGAGACGTTTCGTCCACCAGAAGCTTTTTGATGGACGAAACGACGCTCAATAAAGATACCTAGGTGTTGCATATGTTATATTCATCAACTTGTCGATATTGTATACTTTTGATTTCGTATCACTAATGTCTCCTCCTCCTCTGCTACTTCTCCACCCCCTCCCCTTCACCCTTTAAAACCACACTCTCCACGAGAACATTTTTAAAGTGGTAGTGTGGACATTATGGCACACTGGGTGTTTGGGATATTGTGGGTGGCCAATAGAAAGTAATGGTCCGTGTGCCTGCTTGCCAGCTTCCTTGTCTACCTACCTCACTACCAGTTCGATTGCCTTCCTGTATGTTCAAGTGCCTTCCTACCTTGAGTGCCTGCCTATTTTGTCTGCTTGCCTGCATGTTTGAGTACCTGCTTGTTGTTTTAGTGCCTGCCCACCTGTTTAAGTGGTTGCCCGCGTGTCTGAGATCCTGCTTGCTAGTCTGATATTTATGTACCTGACTTTCTACTGTCTTGCTACCTGTGCGCCTGACTGTTTTCCTGATTACCTGATTTCCTGCCTATCTACATCCCTGATTTCTTGCCTCTCTTCTGGTCTCCTTTTTTGCCTACCTATTTTTTTAACCTACCTAGATGCCCCCTTGCTTGTCTGCCTGCAACATTTGCAACTAATCCATAACGCTTACCTACCTTTACCACCCCCTGCACCATCTGTCAAGACAGTCACTAAGTACCCAGTCATATAGAATGAACGGAAAAGTATGTACTCACGTTCGTGTCATTTACGTAGCAGAACACTCACCTGTAAAAGGATTAACCAAAATAATATAGGGCTTTCAAAAATTAATGCATTAAATAACTAAGTATAAAATCAAAGTTAGCCCGTATGATATACGAGATCAAAAAGTATATGCCTTCCTGTGCTATTATATAAAAGTACACAAACGCTTGGTTGGTTGGTAGGCAGCAACCGCCCAGGGAGGTACTACCTGATGGTAGGATTGCTGGTGTCTTTTTTTCTGTCTCATAAACATGCAAGGTTGCAGGTATGTCTTGCTACTTCTACTTACACTTAGGTCATGCTACACATGCATGTACACGTTATGTATACACACTCATCTCAGCTTTCTTTGATTTTATCTTAATAGTTCTTCTTATTACTTTTCCTTTCACATCCATGTGGAAGTGGAATAAGAATCTTTCCTCCGTAAGCCATGCGTGTTGTAAAAGTCAACTAAAATGCCGGGAGCAATGCGCTGGTAACCCCTTTTCCTGTATAGCTTACTAAAAAGAAAATGAAGAAAACCATCAATGTAGGATGTCTGAATGTGCGTGGTTGTTGTGCGAATGATAAGAAAGAGATGAGTGTAGATGTTATGAATGAAAAAAGCTGGATGTCCTGGCTTTAAGTGAAACAAAGCTGAAGGGGTAGGAGAGTTTCAGTGGGGAGAAACAAATGGGATTAGATCAGGGGTTTCAAATAGAGTTAGAGCTAAGGAAGGAGTAGCAATAATGTTGAAGGATAAGTTATGGCAGAAAAAGAAGGAATATAAATGTTTAAATTCAAAGATTATGTATATATCGTGCCGAATAAGTCAAACTTGCTATTTTGATTGAAATAGCAACGCTCTTCTTACCGAATAAGGCAAGCAAAAATTAGTGTATGCAATAATTTCGCAAAAATCATTTTGAACCTAACGAAAAAAAATATATTTCATTGTGTTTGTTTATTATTAAATTATTGTAAATTTATCTAAAATGTATTTAGTTGGATTAAGCTAAATTAAATTGCGCTTGTTTATAATAAGGTTAGGTAAGTTTTCTAAAATTCTTTTGGTACAAAATTATTAATTTTACATTAACATAAATGAAAAAAAATCTTTAAACGTATAAGAGAAATTTTTAGAAAGGACTTAATTTTAAATGAGTTCTCGCTAATTGACCAGTTTTACCTATTCGCCACGACACAAACACACACACACACGGTAATTTCATGCACTGGCCAGGGAGGTATAACATCGTTTAGGAGTGAAGAAGAGCAGGATGTGAGTGTGGGGGAAGTGCGTGAGGCATTACGTAGAATGAAATGGGGTAAAGCAGCTGGAACTGACGGGATCATGACAGAAATGTTAAAAGCAGGGGATGATATAGTGTTGGAGTGGTTGGTATTTTTGTTTAATAAATGTATGAAAGAGGGGAAGGTACCTAGGGATTGGCAGAGAGCATGTATAGTTCCTTTATATAAAGGGAAGGGGGATAAAAGAGATTGTAAGAATTATAGGGAAATAAGTTTACTGAGTATACCAGGTAAAGTGTATGGCAGGGTTATTATTGAAAGAATTAGACGTAAGACAGAGAGTAGGATTGCAGATGAGCAAGGAGGCTTTAGAGTGGGTAGGGGATGTGTAGATCAAGTGTTTACATTGAAGCATATATGTGAACAGTATTTAGATAAAGGTAAGGAAGTTTTCATTGCATTTATGGATTTAGAAAAGGCATATGATAGAGTGGATAGGGAAACAATGTAGCAAATGTTGCAAGTGTATAGAATAGGTAGTAAGTTACTGAAGGCTGTAAAGAGTTTTTATGAGGATAGTGAGGCTCAGGTTAGGGTGTGTAGGAGAGAGGGAGATTACTTCCCGGTAAAAGTAGGTCTTAGACAGGGATGTGTAATGTCACCATGGTTGTTTAATATATTTATAGATGGGGTTGTAAAAGAAGTAAATGCTAAGGTGTTGGGGAGAGGGGTGGGATTAAATTATGGGGTATTAAATGCAAAATGGGAGTTAACACAGTTACTTTTTGCTGATGATACTGTGCTTATAGGAGATTCTAAAGAAAAGTTGCAAAGGTTAGTGGACGAGTTTGGGAGGGTGTGTAAAGGAAGAAAGTTGAAAGTGAACATAGATAAGAGTAAGGTGATGAGGGTATCAAACGATTTAAATAAAGAAAAATTGGATATCACATTGGAGAGAGGGATTATGGAAGAAGTAAATGTTTTCAGATATTTGGGAGTTGACTTGTCAGCGGATGGGTTTATGAAGGATGAGGTTAACCATAGAATTAATGAAGGAAAAAAGGTGAGTGGTGCGTTGAGGTATCTGTGGAGACAAAAAACGTTATCCATGGAGGCAAAGAAGGGAATGTACGAAAGTATAGTGGTACCAACACTCATATATGGGTATGAAGCATGGGTTGCAAATGCTGCAGCGAGGAGGCGGCTGGAGGCAGTGGAGCTGTCCTGTCTAAGGGCAATGTGTGGTGTATATATTATGCAGAAAATTCGGAGTGTGGAAATTAGGAAGAGAAGTGGAGTTACTAAAAGTATTTGTCAAAGGGCTGAAGAGGGGTTGTTGAGGTGGTTTGGTCATTTGGAGAGAATGGATCAAAGTAGAATGACTTGGAGAGAGTATAAATCTGTAGGGGAAGGAAGGCGGGGTAGGGGTCGTCCTCGAAAAGGTTGGAGAGAGGGGGTAAAGGAGGTTTTGTGGGCGAGGGGCTTGGACTTCCAGGAAGCATGTGTGATCGTGTTAGATAGGAGTGAATGGAGACGAATGGTTTTTGGGACCTGACGAGCTGTTGGAGTGTGAGCAGGGTAATATTTTGTGAAGGGATTCAGGGAATCCAGTTAATTGATTTAGTTGGACTTGAGTCCTGGAAACGGGAAGTACAATGCCTGCACTTTAAAGGAGGGGTCTGGGATAGTGACAGTTGGGAGGGACTTATTCTTAGCTGTCGTATCTGAGCGCCTCTGCAAAGACAGTGATTATGTATGAGTGAGGTGAAAGTGTTGAATGATGATGAAAGTATTTTCTTTTTGGGATTTTCTTTCTTTTGGGTCACCCTGCCTCGGTGGGAGACGGCCGACTTGTTAAAAAAAAAAAAAAATATATATATATATATATATATAATATATATATATATATATATATATATATATATATATATATATATATATATATATATATATGTATATACATATATATACATATATATATATATATATATATATATATATATATATATATATATATATATATATATATATGTCGTGCCGATTAGGTAAAACTTGCGATTTTGGCTTAAATAGCAACGCTCACCTTGCCATATAAGACAAGTGAAAATTTGTGTATGCAATAATTTCGCCAAAATCATTCTGAACATAACGAAAAAAATATATTTCATTGTGTTTGTTTATTATTAAATTAATGTTAACGTATCTAAAATATATTTAGTTGGGTTAGGCTAAATTAAATTGCGCTTGTTTTAATAAGGTTAGGTAGGTTTTCAAAGTTTCTCTTGGTACAGAATTATAAATTCTTACATTAACATAAATGAAAAAAAATATATCTTTAAACGTATAAGAGAAAATTTTAGAAAGGACTTAATTTTAGATGAGTTCTTGCTAATTGACCAGTTTTACCTAATCAGCACGACATATATATAGGTAATACATATTTTAAGAAAAAGAGGATAAATAAGTATACAAGATATGATGTAGGGCGAAATGACAGTAGTTTGTTGGACTACGTATTGGTAGATAAAAGACTGTTGAGTAGACTTCAGGATGTACATGTTTATAGAGGGGCCACAGATATATCAGATCACCTTTTAGTTATAGCTACAGTGGGAGTAAAAGGTAGATGGGATACAAGGAAAATAGAAGCAGTAAGTAAGAGAGAGGTGAATGTTTATAAACTAAAAGAGGAGGCAGTTAGGGTAAGATATAAACAACTATTGGAGGATAGATGGGCTAGTGAGAGTGTAGGCAATGGGGTCGAAGATGTATGGGGTAGATTTAAAAATGTAATGTTAGAGTGTTCAGCAGAAGTTTGTGGTTACAGGCGAGTGGGTGCGGGAGGGAAGAAGAGCGATTGGTGGAATGATGATGTAAAGAGAGTAGTAAGGAGAAAAAGTTAGCATATGAGAGGTTTTTACAAAGTAGAAGTGATGCAAGGAGGGAAGAGTATATGGAGAGAAAAAGAGATGTTAAGAGAGTGGTGAAGCAATGTAAAAAGAGAGCAAATGAGAGAGTGGGTGAGATGTTATCAACAAATTTTGTTGAAAATAAGAAAAAGTTTTGGAGTGAGATTAATAAGTTGAGGAAGCCTAGGGAACGAATGGATTTAACAGTTAAAAATAGGAGAGAAGAGTTATTAAATGGAGAGTTAGAGGTATCGGGAAGATGGAGGGAATATTTTGAGGAGTTGTTAAATGTTAATGAAGACAGGGAAGCTGTGATTTCGTGTGTAGGGCAAGGAGGAATAACATCTTGTAGGAGTGTGGAAGAGCCAGTTGTGAGTGTAGGGGAAGTTCGTGAGGCAGTGGGTAGAATGAAAGGGGGTAAGGCAGCTGGGATTGATGGGATAAAGATAGAAATGTTAAAAGCAGGTGGGGATATAATTTTGGAGTGGTTGGTGCTATTATTTAATAAATGTATGGAAGAGGGTAAGGTACCTAGGGATTGGCAGAGAGCGTGTATTGTTCCTTTGTATAAAGGCAAAGGGGACAAAGAGAGTGCAAAAATTATAGGGGAATAAGTCTGTTGAGTGTACCTGGTAAAGTGTATGGTAGAGTTATTATTGAAAGAATTCAGAGTAAGACAGAAAGCAGGATAGCAGATGAACAAGGGGGCTTTAGGAAAGGTAGGGGTGTGTAGACCAAGTGTTTACAGTGAAACATATAGGTGAACAGTATTTGGATAAGGGTAAAGAGGTTTTTGTGGCATTTATGGATTTGGAAAAGGCGTATGATAGGGTGGATAGGGGGGCAATGTGGCAGATGTTGCAGGTGTATGGAATAGGAGGAAGGTTACTGAAAGCAGTGAAGAGTTTTTATGAGGATAGTGAGGCTCAGGTTAGAGTGTGTAGGAGGGAAGGGGACTATTTCCCAGTAAAAGTGGGCCTTAGACAAGGATGTGTGATGTCACCGTGGTTGTTCAATATATTTATAGATGGGGTTGTAAGAGAAGTGAATGCGAGGGTCTTGGCAAGAGGTGTGGGGTTAAAGATAAAGAATCAAATACAAAGTGGGAGTTGTCACAGTTGCTTTTGCTGATGACACTGTGCTTTTGGGAGATTCTGAAGAGAAGTTGCAGAGGTTGGTGGATGAATTTGGTAGGGTGTGTAAAAGAAGAAAATTGAAAGTTAATATAGGAAAGAGTAAGGTGATGAGGATAACAAAAAGATTAGGTAACGAAAGATTGGATATCAGATTGGAGGGAGAGAGTATGGAGGAGGTGAATGTATTCAGATATTTGGGAGTGGACATGTCAGCAGATGGGTCTATGAAGGATGAGGTGAATCATAGAATTGATGAGGGGAAAAGGGTGAGTGGAGCACTTCGGAGTCTGTGGAGACAAAGAACTTTGTCCATGGAAGTAAAGAGAGGAATGTATGAGAGTATAGTTATACCAACACTCTTATATGGGTGTGAAGCATGGGTGATGAATGTTGCAATGAGGAGAAGGCTGGAGGCAG
The DNA here is from genome assembly GCA_009830355.1 of Cherax destructor. Classification (NCBI taxonomy): domain Eukaryota; kingdom Metazoa; phylum Arthropoda; class Malacostraca; order Decapoda; family Parastacidae; genus Cherax; species Cherax destructor. Next base: position 451,111 of record WNWK01000449.1, read on the forward strand.
TGGAGATGTCATGTCTGAGGTCAATGTGTGGTGTTAATATAATGCAGAGAATTCGGAGTTTGGAAATTAGGAGGAGGTGCGGGATTAACAAAACTATTATCCAGAGAGCTGAGGAGGGGTTGTTGAGGTGGTTCGGACATGTAGAGAGAATGGAACGAGACAGAATGACTTCGAGAGTGTATAAATCTGTAGTGGAGGGAAGGTGGGGTAGGGGTCGGCCTAGGAAAGGTTGGAGGGAGGGGGTAAAGGAGGTTTTGTGTGCCAGGGCTTAGACTTCCAGCAAGCATGTGTGAGCGTATTTGATAGGAGTGAATGGAGACAAATGGTTTTTAATACTTGACGTGCTGTTGGAGTGTGAGCAAAGTAACATTTATGAAGGGATTCAGGGAAACCGGCAGGCCGGACTTGAGTCCTGGAGATGGGAAGTACAATGTCTGCACTCTGAAGGAGGGGTGTTAAATGTTGCAGTTTTATAACTGTAGTGTAAAGCACCCCTCTGGCAAGACAGTGATGGAGTGAATGATGATGAAAGTTTTTCTTTTTCGGGCCACCCTGCCTTGGTGGGAATCGGCCGATGTGTTAATAAAATAAAATAATAAAAATATATACACACACACACACACATACACACACACACACACACACACACACACACACACACACACACACAATATATATATATATATATATATATATATATATATATATATATATATATTATTGTTGTTATTGAATCAACAACACTGTGACTAGCCAAGGATTCGAACCCATGTCGTTTTGGCCTTGCCTCGTAGTAAGCGAAAATCACATGATGCTCTAACCCACTGGACCACACAATATATATATTCGTGGGTACAATAATATAAAATACTGCTCGTTGGACTAGTACACTAAACAGGGAGTAGAATGAAATTAGCTCAGAGGCATCTACACCACCGTATGTCCTCGGATGACGGGTAGAACACCTAGCTTGGCTGGGTTCGTTATTTTGAGGATTGTGAGGTCCCGTGGACAAGAGCGTCACCATGAGGCGGGTTAAGTCAGCATGGGTTCGACTCCTTGGCTAGTAGCAGTGTTGTTAATGATCAATACCACTCGCTCGTGGGTACAATAATATATATATATATATATATATATATATATATATATATTCAAACACACCTCTGCACCTGTATACAATAGGGATCAAGACAAGAATGGGCAACTATGATCCTACTATTGAAATGTTCAAAAAAAAACACGAATCTCCCTCAAACGCAGGTAAATCCCAGCCTGCTTCTATCCCGAGCCTCCTTCCCTCCCTCCCTCCCTACCTCCCCACATTCCTTTGTTTGCTCTCCTCATACCCCCCTCCTTATCCTCTCCACCTAACGTACCAACACACAAACACATTTCAAAATATTTCCACACTTTTGCATAGCTTCGAATGCCACATCAAAACCCACACCCTTCCCTCACACCCTGTAACTTTCAAACCCAAGGCTAGCTTTCAGGAACATGTCACTCATGACCATATATATGACATAAGTCACGTCCATCTTGGAGAATACAGCACCATCATGAAACTTAAGCTTTACAAGTTTAGATTTTGCCACCGAAGTGGCTAGTTTATTGTGCACCCCACATCCATCCTGTGGAGGGTAGCGCAGAGCATATGGATACACAAAAGACCTACGAACAAGGCCCCAAACGGGTTAACAGGAGTACATTTGGATTTATATCTACAGTTCACTTATCTGTTACAAGCAAATTTAGGAAATTTGGTTAGTATATCTGGTACCTTATTTTCATTAATAAGATATTTTGATATGTTATTATACTAATATCTTGACATGTTATTATACTATCTTCATATACCTCAACAAGTGGACAATTAAGCACATAATGTTGAAGACAGTGACCATATGCCTGACCACATAATTTGCATTTGGTTTGATCATCTGTGTGTCTCCCGAACTGCCAGAAGTACTTGTAACTAAGCCTAAGCCTGGTCACTACAACATCAGTAAGCCTGTTCACATTGCATGTTGCTCCATAAACATACTTATCTACGTTCATGTTATTATAGTGGGTTATAGATCTACTCAGGTTTCAAACTGCATTCCTATAACATTCATTTTTCATTATTTTTATATTCTACATTCTCCTTCAGGGTACTCTTCTTGGCTAACATATCAACTTTATCATAAAGGAGGACCAATGTGTGATGGGATCCATAGCAATTGTACATTAATTATTTTTTCCCGGATTTATGAGTATCAAGAGCCCTCAATGATGACAGAGTCAGTAATGATGACAGAGTCAAGATCAGTGTCATAAGTTAGCTTTAGCGCCATTAGGATTGCAAACAATTCAGTTTGCAGTGTAGACGCCCAGTTGTTAATTCTTATGCCTAACTCAACAAATTTATTATCGTTCTTAACTAGGGAGGTGACAACGAGAGCAGATGCAGCCCTGCCAGAAGACTCCTGTTTAGATCCATCAGTGTCTATAACTTGTAATAACTTATTACTACCAGCTTCACAAAACATGGTAAGAACTATAAAAAGCGAGACAAATCCCGGAGCTAAGGAACATTAACTATAAGGAAAGATTTAAAGAACAGAACCTGGTGACATTAGAGTATGGAAAGACAAAAGGAGACATTATTTAGACGTACAGGATACCCAAAAAAATTGACAGTGTGGAAAGGAAAAAGCGGCTCGAGAGGTTTGACTGGAATAGGGAGTGCAAATGGAAGTTAATGAATGAAATTAGCCAAAGGAATGCCAGGATATATTCCTTCAGCCTCAGAGTGGTTAGAAAGTGGAATGACCTGGATGAAGTGGTTAGGTTAGGTAAGGTTCGTCAGGACACAGGACAAGTGTTTCCTGACGCGGGTCTTAGTCAGATGATGACCCGCCGTTGGAGCTTTTAGTCATCTGACCGAGGCGTTCCTCTGGCTTACCGGTCCACCCCTTTAAAAATTATGGTCAATTATAACCATGAAGTGGTGGTGGATAGGATTCTAAACATAACTTTAAGGAAGAATACAATCCTGCAACCACAAATGGCTAAGAAGACCTACCAAACCTAACGATCCTACACATATCTCTAAGGTACAATTATTTTTATAAATAGCAGCAGTCCTTATTTTATCAATTAATACACACTCATATCCCCTCCCTCGCACTCTTCATGCCTTGCCCCTGACACAGGTGCACCCTACACTGGTCGTGACGGGCCCAGTACACGCTCGCTGAAGCACGAAACATGCGTCTTATTAAAAGGACTTCCAGATTACAAAAACTTTCTAAAGATGCCCCACGCGGGAAACGTTATAAAACTTTGGCCATAATTAAAAGGAGAAGTGTGCTGGGAGGGAAGAGAGGGGAGACAGACGGGTGGGGATGAGTGGATGGTGGAGGGGCATGTTGTAGGAGAGGAAGGGTGGTGGTTGTGGGTAGAAGCAGATGCTAGAGGGATATTTTGTAGACGAAGGGAAGAGGGTCAGTGCGATGGGCAAAATTCTGATGGATGAGTTTTAAGGTCAGGTGATGAGATTGGGCAGGTGTATGTTGTCGATGAGAGAGAGGTGTGAAGAGGTAGAAGAGGATGGAAAGAAAATTGTAGGTAAAAGGTTGGAGGGGTAAGGAAAATGATGTCGTAGGTGTTGATGGGGAGGTGTGTGTTGTAGGTGGAGGAGAAGAGAAGAGTGCCGTAGGTGATGAAGTAGATGTGCGAGCTGGAAAATTGCTGTTATCGAGAGGCTGGGACAAGTTATTTACTTTTATTTGGCTAAACTGAATTCGTTAAGTAGTGTGCTGGTACCTATTTTACAAGAAATTAACACTGTGGGAACAAAAGCTATTATTTTCCATTCTTATTCCATCTTGCAGGATGCGAAGGCATGAGTACCTGATATAAGGACAAGGACGAGGGCACACAGGTGGAAGCTGAACTCCTAAATAAACCAGAGACATTAGAAAGCTCTTTTACAATAAGCTGCAAGAGTAGAGTCCTTGAACCAGGTCATAAGACAGTACATAAGTATATTAACCTAGAAAACGATGGAGTAAGGGCTGTTTCTATAATCAGGTTATATAATCAATATAAGTTGACTAAAAGCTAAAAAGCGTTCCAGGGGGATCAACCCCTGCAAACTAAAATAAGTAACTACAACTAGGTTATGCCATCATTCACACAAGCGTCTACCATTCACAAACATCACTTTCATTCACAAACCATCTCAACATACCATTTTCAGCATACAAAAACAGAATGCATCCTTAAGGAAACTAAACAACATCAATTAAAGACAATAGGAATAATGACATGACATCCTATCAGGAGTAAAGGCTTGATAAATATTGTGGTGCAGTATTACACATGACTTGGGAAGACAGAGCGGTAGTCTGTGCTCTATACGTTCTTCGGCGGCTCGGTCCCACCAGAATTTCTAAGAGAGTGAAACAAATACTGTTACTATTAATAATAATTAAAATAATACATACATACATTATATATATATTTTTTTTTATTATTTATTAACACATCGGCCGATTCCCACCAAGGCAGGGTGGCCCGAAAAAGAAAAACTTTCATCATCATTCACTCCATCACTGTCTTGCCAGAGGGGTGCTTTACACTACAGTTATAAAACTGCAACATTAACACTCCTCCTTCAGAGTGCCGGCACTGTACTTCCCATCTCCAGAACTCAAGTCCGGCCTGCCGGTTTCCCTGAATCCCTTCATAAATGTTACTTTGCTCACACTCCAACAGCACGTCAAGTATTAAAACCCATATGCCTCCATTCACTCCTATCAAATACGCTCACACATGCTTGCTGGAAGTCCAAGCCCCTCGCACACAAAACTTCCTTTACCCCCTCCCTCCAACCTTTCCTAGGCCGACCCCTACCCCGCCTTCCCTCCACTACAGATTTATACACTCGAAGTCACTCTGTCTCGTTCCATTCTCTCTACATGTCCAAACCACCTCAACAACCCTCCTCAGCTCTCTGGACAATCGTTTTGGTAATCCCGCACATCCTCCTAATTTCCAAACTCCGAATTCTCTGCATTATATTCACACCACACATTGACCTCAGACATGACATTTCCACTGCCTCCAGCCTTCTCCTCGTTGCAACATTCATCACCCATGCTTCACACCCATATAAGAGCGTTGGTATAACTATACTCTCATACATTCCCTCTTTACTTCCATGGACAAGGTTCTTTGTCTCCACAGACTCGAAGTGCTCCACTCACCCTTTTCCCTCATCAATTCTATGATTCACCTCATCCTTCATAGACCCATCCGCCGACATGTCCACTCCCAAATATCTGAATACATTCACCTCCTCCATACTCTCTCCCTCCAATCTGATATCCAATCTTTCGTCACCTATTCTTTTGTTATCCTCATCACCTTACTCTTTCCTATATTCACTTTCAATTTTCTTCTTTTACACACCCTACCAAATTCATCCACCAACCTCTGAAACTTCTCTTCAGAATCTCCCAAAAGCACAGTGTCATCAGCAAAAGCAACTGTGACAACTCCCACTTTGTATTTGCTTCTTTATCTTTTAGCCCAACACCTCTTGCCAAGACCCTCGCATTCACTTCTCTTACAACCCCATCTATAAATATATTGAACAACCACGGTGACATCACACATCCTTGTCTAAGGCCCACTTTTACTGGGAAATAGTCCCCTTCCCTCCTACACACTCTAACCTGAGCCTCACTATCCTCATAAAAACTCTTTACTGCTTTCAGTAACCTTCCTCCTATTCCATACACCTGCAACATCTGCCACATTGCCCCCTATCTACCCTATCATACGCCTTTTCCAAATCCATAAATGCCACAAAAACATCTTTACCCTTATCCAAATACTGTTCACCTATATGTTTCACTGTAAACACTTGGTCTACACACCCCTACCTTTCCTAAAGCCCCTTGTTCATCTGCTATCCTACCTTCTGTCTTACTCTTAATTCTTTCAATAATAACTCTACCATACACTTTACCAGGTACACTCAACAGACTTATTCCCCTATAATTTTTGCACTCTCTTTTGTCCCCTTTGCCTTTATACAAAGGAACAATACACGCTCTCTGCCAATCCCTAGGTACCTTACCCTCTTCCATACATTTATTAAATAATAGCACCAACCACTCCAAAACTATATCCCCACCTGCTTTTAACATTTCTATCTTTATCCCATCAATCCCAGCTGCCTTACCCCTTTCATTCTACCCACTGCCTCACGAACTTCCCTACACTCACAACTGGCTCTTCCACACTCCTACAAGATGTTATTCCTCCTTGCCCTACACACGAAATCACAGCTTCCTGTCTTCATCAACATTTAACAACTCCTCAAAATATTCTCTCCATCTTCCCGATACCTCTAACTCTCCATTTAATAACTCTCCTCTCCTATTTTTAACTGTCAAATCCATTTGTTCTCTAGGCTTCCTCAACTTATTAATCTCATTCCAAAACTTTTTCTTATTTTCAACAAAATTTGCTGATAACATCTCACCCACTCTCTCATCTGCTCTCTTTTTACATTGCTTCACCACTCTTTTAACCTCTCTTTTTCTCTCCATATACTCTTCCCTCCTTGCATTACTTCTACTTTGTAAAAACCTCTCATATGCTAACTTTTTCTCCCTTACTACTCTCTTTACATCATCATTCCACCAATCGCTCCTCTTCCCTCCCGCACCCACTCGCCTGTAACCACAAACTTCTGCTGAACACTCTAACACTACATTTTTAAATCTACCCCATACATTTTCAACCCCATTGCCTACACTCTCACTAGCCCATCTATCCTCCAATAGTTGTTTATATCTTACCCTAACTGCCTCCTCTTTTAGTTTATAAACCTTCACCTCTCTCTTACTTACTGATTCTATTTTCCTTGTATCCCATCTACCTTTTACTCCCACTGTAGCTATAACTAAAAAGTGATCTGATATATCTGTGGCCCCTCTATAAACATGTACATCCTGAAGTCTACTCAACAGTCTTTTATCTACCAATACATAGTCCAACAAACTACTATCATTACGCCCTACATCATATCTTGTATACTTATTTATCCTCTTTTTCTTAAAATATGTATTACCTATAACTAAACCCCTTTCTATACAAAGTTCAATCAAAGGGCTCCCATTATCATTTACACCTGGCACCCCAAACTTACCTACTACACCTCTCTGCATGTTTCTCCCACTTTAGCATTTAGGTCCCTACCACAATTACTCTCTCATTTGGTTCAAAAGTTCCTATACATTCGCTTAACATCTCCCAAAATCTCTCTCTCTCCTCTACACTCCTCTCTTCTCCAGGTGCATACACGCTTATTATGACCCACTTTTCGCATCCGACCCTTATTTTAATCCACATAATCCTTGAATATACACATTCATATTCCTCTTTTCCTTCCATAACTGATCCTTCAACATTATTGCTACCCCTTCCTTAGCTCTAACTCTCTCAGATACTCCTGACTTAATCCCATTTATTTCTCCCCACTGAAACTCACCTACCCCCTTCAGCTTTGTTTCGCTTAGGGCCAGGACATCCAACTTCTTTTCATTCATAACATCGGCAATCATCTCTTTCTTATCATCCGCACTACATCCACGCACATTCAGACAACCCAGTTTTATAAAGTTTTTCTTCTTCTCGTTTTTAGTAGATTTGTACAGGAGAAGGGGTTACTAGCCCATTGCTCCCGGCATCTTAGTCGCCTCATACGACACGCATTGCATACGGAGGAAAGATTCTTTTCCACTTCCCCATGGACAATAGAGAAAATAAAAAGAACAAGAGCTATTAAGAAAAAGAAGAAAAACCTAGATGTGTGTATGTATATATATGCATGTGTATGCCAGTGTAGTGTGACCTAAAGTGTAAGTAGAAGTAGCTAGATATACCTGTTATCCAGCGTGTTTATGAGACAGAAAAAAGACACCAGCAATCCTACCATCATGTAAAACAGTTTCAGGTTTCTGTGTCACAGTCACCTGGCAGGACGGTAGTACCTCCCAGGGTGGTTGCTGTCTACCAACCGATTAGGTAAAACTTGCGATTTTGGCTTAAATAGCAACGCTCTTCTTGCCATATAAGACAAGTGAAAATTTGTGTATGCAATAATTTCGCCAAAATCATTCTGAACATAACGAAAAAAATATATTTCATTGTGTATATTAATTATTAAATTAATGTTAACGTATCTAAAATATATTTAGTTGGGTTAGGCTAAATTAAATTTCGCTTGTTGTAATAAGGTTAGGTAGGTTTTCAAAGTTTCTCTTGGTACAAAATTATAAATTCTTACATTAATATAAATGAAAAAAATATATCTTTAAACGTATAAGAGAAAATTTTAGAAAGGACTTAATTTTAGATGAGTTCTTGCTAATTGACCAGTTTTACCTAATCGGCACGACATATATATATATATATATATATATATATATATATATATATATATATATATATATATATATATACACACACACATATAGTATTTTTTTTTTTCAACAAGTCGGCCGTCTCCCACCGAGGCAGGGTGACCCAAAAAGAAAGAAAATCCCCAAAAAAGAAAATACTTTCATCATCATTCAACATTTTCATCTCACTCATACATAATCACTGTCTTTTGCAGAGGCGCTCAAATACGACAGTTGAGACTAAGTCCCTCCCAACTGTCACTATCCCTGACCCCCCTCCCCAATTTTAAAGTGAAGGCATTGTACTTCCCATTTCCAGGACTCAAGTCCAACTAAATCAATTAACTGGTTTCCCTGAATCCCTTCACAAAATATTACCCTGCTCACACTCCAACAGCTCATCAAGTCCCAAAAACCATTCGTCTCCATTCACTCCTAACACGCTCACACATGCTTGCTGGAAGTCCAAGCCCCTCGCCCACAAAACTTCCTTTACCCCCTCCCTCCAACCTTTTCGAGGACGACCCCTACCCCGCCTTCCTTTCCCTACAGATTTATACGTTCTCCAAGTCATTCTACTTTGATCCATTCTCACTAAATGACCAAACCACCTAAACAACCCCTCTTCAGCCCTTTGACAAATACTTTTAGTAACTCCACACCTCCTCCTAATTTCCACACTCCGAATTTTCTGCATAATATTTACACCACACATTGCCCTTAGACAGGACATCTCCACTGCCTCCAGCCATGCTTCACACCCATATAAGAGTGTTGGTACCATTATACTTTCGTACATTCCCTTCTTTGCCTCCATGGATAACGTTTTTTGTCTCCACAGATACCTCAACGCACCACTCACCTTTTTTCCTTCATCAATTCTATGGTCAACCTCATCCTTCGTAAACCCATCTGCAGACAAGTCAACTCCCAAATATCTGAAAACGTTCACTTCTTCCATAATCCCTCCCTCCAATGTGATATCCAATTTTTCTTTATTTAAATCGTTTGATACCCTCATCACCTTACTCTTATCTATGTTCACTTTCAACTTTCTACCTTTACACACCATCTATAAATATATTAACCATTGTGACACTACACATCCCTGTCTAAGACCTACTTTTACCGGGAAGTAATCTCCCTCTCTCCTACACACCCTAACCTGAGCCTCACTATCCTTATAAAAACTCTTTACCGCGATTTTGGCTTAAATAGCAACGCTCTTCTTGACGAATACGGCAAGCAAAATTTTGTGTATGCAATATTTCGAAAAACTTCTTCTGAGCCTAACGAAAAAATATATATATTTCGTCGTGTTTGTTTATTAATAAATTATTGTACACTGATCTAAAATATATTTAATTGTATTATGATAAATTAAATTGAGCTTGTTATAAAAAGGTTAGGTAAGTTTTCTAAGGTTCTTTTGGTACAAAATTATAAATTTTTACATTAACATAAATGAAAAAGATAAATTTTTAAACGTATAAGAGAAAACTTTAGAAAGGACTTAATTTTAAATGAGTTCTTGCTAACTGACCAGTTTTACCTATTCGGCACGACACACACACACAAATATATATATATATATATATATATATATATATATAAAAAAAAAAAAAAAAAAAAAAAAATATATATATATATATATATATATATATAATATAATTCTCTGGATGGAGTGGTAGGGGAAGTTGAATATTCAAACGGCTTCAGAAAAATATAAAAAATATTTTTTCTCGAAGCCTTTTTATCTACTTCTCAGTATTATTTTTTGTACGTGATATTCTGCTTACAACATTGCTTAAGCAGTTTTTTCCACTGATCATAAATGTGGCAGCAGCCGTGATCTAAACACCTTTCTAAACATACATTAAGTAAATTGCATCTTTCAAGGACGTTCTCACTTGCAAGAAATCGATTATGGTCATGAAAAAAGAGCCCAGTGACAAAAACGATACAATAGAGTCATGCACTTGTATTGCCAAACAGGAAGTTTAATATAAGGTTTTTACTGTGAAAAACGGTCACCAGGGGCGTGTAAGTTTTCACTGTGGCTGTCAGCGGTGTTTAAATTGCAAAACTTTAACAATCTCACTGCATTAATTAATATGTGCAAACGTGTATGTGCGTGCGTGAAAGTGGGTACTACTTTAGTTATTTGCAAGGGTCGATTCATAGCTCCTGGCCCTGCCTCTTCTATTAACCGGATGTAATGAGTTCTGGGCTCCACAGCCCTATCATTTCTACCCCTGAAACCTGCGTACAGTGTGCTCAACACTTTTTCGACTACTTTGTTGAACTTACTACCCAGAGACAGAAAAATAGTAATTTCCCCTGTCCTCATGGCTCATCTGCGTCTTCAGCTGCCATCTATATCCCCTACCGTCCTTCCTTGCATCCAAACATTCTTTCCCTATGCAATATTTCCGCGAGTATTTTGTATGTAATGATCATATCCTCTCTTGTGTGTAACTAGACGAGCAGGCAGTGTGTAGCTGCGTCGCGGGGTCGTGCAAGATAATACACACACTGGTTTATAAGTGTATCAGTGGAACGCTACGAAACACCAAAGGATGAAAATATAAAATATAATCTAAAACATTAAGTGAAATGTTACAAGTTAGCGGAATAAGAAGCGAAGCAAATACAACAAAAAAGGAAAAGAAAGATATGAGGATGTTAGACGTAAAGAATTCGAGATGAGGAAAATAACAATAGCTGGTGAAACAAAAGCACAAACACAAAGACCATTCCGATCTGTAAAGTTTCTATGTATCTTAAGTTTCTCTTTTTCCTAGACAGGTAAGGAATTTGTAAGAATGACATCAAGATCTATTGCTGAACTTCCTCTGTCCTTTGTTCTACACTTGTTTTCTGCGTCATCTCCACTGCAGCCATACTTACACTGAATACTTCTATTATTACGTAAAATCCCCATCCACCAAGATTCTGATCTTCCCTCTGCCCTTCTATGCTAAATGTTGACAAATCTGCAGAACACTCAGGTATGTCGCTCTTCCCTAAGTCTGCACCAAGCACCGTGCTTACTGCATTAACGCACCTTCAACTCTCAGCACTTATTCCACCTGCAATCACACACAGACAAAAGGGAGGAACTTCGTAATACATAATAATATTGTCGTGGTCACCTCTGATATTTTTTAAGATGGAACAACTGACAACTAAACAGAACAACAGACACTGCTGAAACAAAATAGTCAATTTTCAGAAAATTTACGGAGGTGAAAAAAACCCAAGTATTATGAAAGAAATCATGGGTACTGGAAGGGGACACAAGTTTATGAAAGGTAACAAATGTTGAAAAGTCACATACAATGAAAGGAAACAGGTGTTGAAAAAGTCAGCTTTTTTAGTATCTTTGTATATCATGGCTGTTATGTCGGTCTTCTGTGGAAGTCTTGTAAGCAAGAAAAAGAGAGGAGTAAGACCACCGAGGTTGATTATGCAACAAATAGTCCATGAAAACAAGTAAAAGGAGAAACGAGAGGCTGACGAGGGTAACTGCATAGCAAGGTAATAAACGAGGGGGTAATGAAGGCAGAGAAACAAGACTTGGCGGGCTATAATGAAAAGAAAAGACAAGAGGGAAAGGCGAGAAAGGAGCGGCAGCACTTATTGCTGCTACAAAAAGTTAAACAAAAAACTAAACTAGCTTGAGAGAGAGAGAATGTATATGAACGATTAGTGTATATATTATTTGTGTGTATATATCGTGTGATTATGAGCATATATATATATATATATATATATATATTGTGATTGTGTATGTAGTGTGTGTGTGTGTGTGTGTGTGTGTGTGTGTGTGTGTGTGTGTGTGTGTGTGTGTGTGGAACTACATGAGTGTGGGTTTATTAAGTGTGTGAAAAGTAGTGGTGAAATTGTGTTATGGTGTATGAGTGTGTATGTAGGGTCTGCGAGTAACACATCGTCTACAGTGCTACTTTACCTGGCCTGACCTGACTCACACCTGATCTACCCGTTAATGTATTCTGTGCTTCACCTGTCTGCTCGCCCTTTTCTACTAGAAATTACCAATTACTACTTGTTACCAAGTACTTGATATCCTATTCCTTATCTTACTATGAGAGTTGACCGTTCACAAACAGGTTGGCGGTTAGGTAATTGGAACTTACACCCGACTCCCCGAAAACCACACATAGGTGAGATACTTGCGATGCAGCCTGTACAGCCTGTAGTAGCCTGTAGATTGTCCAAGTCGATGCTATGTCCTGGCGTATATCCACTTTCGTTTCTTGTCGATATATAATATAATCTATTCACTGTATTGTGTGTGTGTGTGTGTGTGTGTGTGTGTGTGTGTGTGTGTGTGTGTTTAGCCAAAGAAAAAATAGGTACAAGAAAGGCACTTTATCAAAGAAAAACTTTTACTAGAGAGGTAGAAATACAAGAAAAAAGACCAGAGCAACACAAAGAAAATCCGCAGGAAGGCCCCGTGAACAGGATTAACTAGCTAAGGTACGGTGGCACAGCGGCAGGGTTGATAAAAAGGTAAAAGATGAAACACACTTTATCAGTGGTGGACAATATCTGGGGAAGGGAGCGGGCAGAGATAGAGGGAATATTCTTAGGATTTACGGAATGCGGGCAGAATAGAGAGAGCCGATAATAGCTATTGTGGGGACACGGACGAGAGATGAGAAATGTGTGGAGAGAGAGAGAGAGAGAGAGAGAGAGAGAGAGAGAGAGAGAGAGAGAGAGAGAGAGAGAGAGAGAGAGAGAGCAAAAGTGACGGGAAAGAAGAGAGGTGACGGGAAAGAGAGGTGACGGGAAAGAGCAGAGGTAACGGGAGGGAACAGAAGTGATAGGAAGGAACGGAAAAGATGAGAGAGGTAAGACATGCAAGAAAGGTAATGGAAGGAGAGAGGATGAAGAAATGCTAGAAGGGAGGAAAAGGGATGCAGATGGAATGATATGTGGAAGGAACTTCAATGAGGGTGAGTAGGAGAGGGAAGGGAGTGCAGGAAAGGTAATGGGAAGGGAGAAAAGAAAAAAAAATTACATGTATACAATGAAGACGTAACACAGAGAACATTTGTAAAAAAAAAAACACAAAACCGGAAATAAAGAGGCCAGCATCGCTGGCAAACATAGTCACTATGGTCCTACATGTTGTTTAAGAATCTAGAGCTTATCGACAGAATAACAAATACAAATGCAAAGAAAGGAATGAGTAGATTGTATCTTCCTAGACTGTAAGAAAACATTCGACACAACACCATACTAGATGCTGATCTACAAACTAGAAAAAAAGGTCTGAGAAACAGTGGAAATGTTCAGTTTCATACAGGAATCCTTGGATAACAGCAGGTAGAAGGTGATTGTAAGAGGTGTCAAGGAGGACAGGTGTGAAGAGTCCATCAAGTATCAGTACTTGAACATTTAGTGTTCCTGGTATATCTATGACAGATTTCGAGTGTCTTTCTACCCTTGAGCCCGGCCAGGTGCCAGGTTTTACTATTGATTGCATATTCAGCAAGGCTGTTGTTGCTGACGGCCTGCTGACACACAGAGCCATCATAGCCTGGTTGATCTGGGACTTGACTGAGAGATATTTCTGATGTCTGCTGGTAACATGTTGAATAGTCTTGGATCACAGATGCTGACAGTGTTACTTTATTGTTTCCATTGTGCCCCTGCATTCATTAAATCAATTTTAAACTTTCTTCAATATATTTCACTCCAGTAAGTTTTTTACGGAAGTGTGTAGATTTCGATATATGGTCATAAGCATCTCTCTCTTGTTCACTCCAGAAGGTGCATTCCAAGTACTTTACGTATTTTACTGACTATGAGAGCAACTGATTTCCAGCTCCTATATTTCTTCTGCCTTGAAGAAAAACGTCAACACGGAATATTCTAAACGAGAGCAAAAGTGATTCATTGTGTTATCGTTGGCATTGTCAGCCTTGTCATTCTTTCTGCATTTGCGGCATTTGATATACTGCGTTCTCTAAATGATAGGCCATCTGACATTATTAAATCGAAGTCTGTTACATTCTATAAGATGGTTCTCATGTGCTCTGCATCCAGTGCTCTTTGTGAATTCTTCATTCTTTCCATATCTGAGCCGTTGGAATTTGCCACCAATGAAAATCGTATAATTTTCTACTGCCCACTTGAAGACTTTGTTAATATCTGTTTAGTGCTCTACCACAAGTCTTGTACCCATACAAACTTTATGCTTATTTTGATACCTTGAGCAAAAGAATATAAGGTGTGTTTTTATTTATACTATAAGGCCGAAAAATAGTAATGGCGCCAGGACCATGTCTAAGGGGTACTGAACTTTTTATACTGCTAACACTAAATGTTTTGTTTACCATTACTCTTTGTATTCCATTTCTCTAAAAAATTAATATCCATTTTCCTACTTTTCCTGTTATACCTATTGACCTTATTTGTCAACTGCCTTTTAAAAATCGGTGTAGAGCCTATCTGCGTTTCGTTTTTCTTCTAGGTCTCCGTAATTTTGTAATAGTATGGAAGTTGTGATAAGCATGATCTTCCATCTTCAAATCCATGCTAGCTTGGCTTGTTTCAGTCATGATTTTCTATAAAGGTATTAATTTGGTGTCTCACCACCCTTTCGGATATCTACCGCCTCCTTTGTCCTGCACTTTCCAAGGTTCCTGGAATTTAGTCTGTGCTCCAGTGAATACTAAGTGCCCATGTTAGCAGTATTTTGCCCTTCTCAATAAGCGGTTTCATGATGTTACATAAAGATAAATTGCCTGCCTGAGGAAACTCTTCCTAACGTATAACTTTTTTGCCGATATGTGAAATTAATGGAGGTAATAACCAAAGAGAAGAAAAGAGAGAAAGACTACACGAAGACTTGAACACTCAAAAATAAAAATAAATGAATAAAAGAAAATAATTTTCTTGATGAAGAACAATAAATCAATGAAGAAAAATAAATAGTGAAAAAATATATAATTAAATATCCATGAAGGTTTTAATACCTATTATATATATATATATATATATATATATATATATATATATATATATATATATATATATATATATATATATATATATATATATATATATATATATATATCGCCGATTAGGTAAAACTTGCGATTTTGGCTTAAATAGCAACGCTCACCTTGCCATATAAGACAAGTGAAAATTTGTGTATGCAATAATTTCGCCAAAATCATTCTGAACATAACGAAAAAATATATTTCATTGTGTTTGTTTATTATTAAATTGATGTTAATGTATCTAAAATATATTTAGTTGGGTTAGGCTAAATTAAATTGCGCTTGTTGTAATAAGGTTAGGTAGGTTTTCAAAGTTTCTCTAGGTACAAAATTATAAATTCTTACATTAACATAAATGAAAAAAATATATCTTTAAACGTATAAGAGAAAATTTTAGAAAGGACTTAATTTTAGATGAGTTCTTGCTAATTGACCAGTTTTACCTAATCGGCACGACACACACATATATATATATATATATATATAAATGCAAAAAGATCACAGTAAACAGGTGATATCAAAATATGCAAGACAACCACTATGAAAAAATAGAGGAATTCCTCTATTTATTCATAGTGGTTGTCTTGCATATATATATATATATATATATATATATATATATATATATATATATATATATATATATATATATATATATATATATATATATATATATATATATAATAAAAGTAGCAATGGTACAGCGGGACAATCGGACAATCACATTCAATTTTAAACCTGTCGGAAAAGTTGGTTACGGCAGCTATTGGGTAAATGCTTCTGGAAAATTGACTAAGTTGGGACCGCGGTATTTTATGCGTTATTGGATTTATTATCAGGATAATTCCAAAATGTGTATGTAAAAATCGTATTAAGTTTCAGAGCAATATACTGAAACCTGGAGAAGGAAATAAAATAACTATTAACTGTACTGGCTAAATTGAAAGGTAAAAAATTACATACGATTAAAATTAGGCGTTTTGTTTTGTGTGTGTATATGTATGTATATACATACAGGGGTTGGACAAAATACAGTGGTACCCCGGTTTACGATATTTTTTCATTCCAGAATGCTGTTCAAGTGCCATTACCAAACGAATTTATCTCCTTAAGAAAAGTTGTAAAATAGACTAGTCCTTTTAGACCCCCAAAATTACACTTACAAAAGCATTTAAAAAAATAAACTTACATAAAAGGGTGAGTTTGGGGACCATCGTAAACCGGGGTACCACTGTATTGTGAACACCTTGTTATTTACCATTTCTTGTCTTTAATATGAAGTTGGTCCTCAATTTGCAGCTAAAATAGCACCAATTCGTAGAGGAATTGATTTATATATCATTTGAATAGTAGTCAGAGAAATTCTTCAAGCAAAACTTACTGACACTCTTACAAAGACGACGGTGGAGGAAGTGGGTTCCTGATTTACTGTTACAATTGACCCATCAGATGCTCAATATTATTTAGAGCCAGCGATTGTGGGGGCCAATTGAAGTGTTCCACTTCATTACAATTTTGAACAACTCTAGCGGTGTGAAATGGTGCATTATCGTCTTGGAAGATAGCGTCGCTATTGGCAATGTTTATACCATGGGATAGACCTGGTCACACAAAATTAACGAATAGGTTTGGGCGTTAACCCTACCATGCAGTACTAGTGCTGCCCAAATCATCACGGATCAGGCTCCATGTTTCACGGTTATAAGCTTCTTAAGACTGTCTTCAGATGTAAACTCAGCCAAAAGTTGGTAAAAGTGTAAAGGAAGAACGAAAAGAACGACAAAAAGGATCTGTAACACATTTAAATTGACAATTCAAACACTGACAGTTCAATCAGCAGGTGTTCATATTGTTTTGTCCACCCCGTGTATGTATGTACGTAAACACACACACACACACACACACACACACACAATAATAATATATATATATATATATATATATATATATATATATATATATATATATATATATATATATATATATATTTCAACATGTCGGTCGTCTCTTACCGAGGCAGAGTGACCCAAAAAGAAAAATACTTTCATCATTCAACACTTTCACCTCATACATAATCACTGTATTTGCAGAGTTGCTCAGATACGACAGTTTAGAAGTCCCTCCAAACTGTCAAAATTCTAAACCCCTCCTTTAAAGTGCAGGCATTGTACTTCCCATTTCCAAGACTCAAGTCTGGCTAACAGGTTTCCCTGAATCCCTTCACAAAATATTACCCTGCTCAAACTCCAACAGCTCGTCAGGTCCCAAAAACCTTTCGTCTCTATTCGCTCCAATCTAACACGCTCACACATGCTTGCTGGAAGTCCAAGCCCTTCGCCCACAAAACCTCCTTTACCCCCTCCCTCCAACCTTTTCGAAGACGACCCCTACCCCGCCTTCCTTCCCCTACAGATTTATACGCTCTCCAAGTCATTATACTTTGATCCATTCTCTCTAAATGACCAAACCACCTCAACAACCCCTCTTTAGCCCTTTAATACTTTTGGTAACTCCACCACTCCTAATTTCCACACTCCAAATTCTCTGTATAATATTTACGCCACACATTGCCCTTAGACAGGACATCTCCACTGCCTCCAGCCGCCTCCTCGCTGCAGCATTTGTAACCCATGCTTCACACCCATATAAGAGTGTTGGTACCACTGTACTTTCATACATTCCCTTCTTTGCCTCCATGGATAACGTTTTTTGTCTCCACAGATACCTCAATGCACCACTCACCTTTTTTTCTTCATCAATTCTACGGTTAACCTTATCTTTCATAAACCCATCCGCTGACAAGTCATCTCCCAAATATCTAAGAAAATTCACTTCTTCCATACTCCCTCTCTCCAATGTGATATCCAATTTTTCTTTATCTAAATCGTTTGATACAATCATCACCTTACTCTTATCTATGTTCACTTTCAACTTTCTACCTTTACACACCCTCCCAAACTCGTCCACTAACCTTTGCAACTTTTCTTTAGAATCTCCCATAAGCACAGTATCAGCAGCAAAAAGTAACTGTGTCAACTCCCATTTTGTATTTGATTCCCCATAATTTAATCCCACCCCTCTCCCCAACATCCTAGCATTTACTTCTTTTACAACCCCATTTATAAATATATTAAACAACCATGGTGACATAACACATCCTTGTCTAAGACCTACTTTTACCGGGAAGTAATCTCCCTCTCTCCTACACACCCTAACCTGAGCCTATCCTCATAAAAACTCTTTACAGCATTTAGTAACTTACTACCTATTCCATACACTTGCAACATATGCCACATTGCTCCCCTATCCACTCTATCATATGCCTTTTCTAAATCCATAAATGCAATGAAAACTTTCCTACCTTTATCAAAATACTGTTCACATATATGCTTCAATGTAAACACTTGATCTACACATCCCCTACCCACTCTAAAGCCTCCTTGCTCATCGCTGGGCGCCAAGGTATTGGTCCAGTGTGGTACGGTCGGTAAAGCACTGCGTACCTTGTTGCAAGGTTCGAGTCACCTTCGGCCAGAGATCAGTGTTTGTTTATATATATATATATATATATATATATATATATATATATATATATATATATATATGTCGTGCCGATTAGGTAAAACTTGCGATTTTGGCTTAAATAGCAACGCTCACCTTGCCATATAAGACAAGTGAAAATTTGTGTATGCAATAATTTCGGCAAAATCATTCTGAACATAACGAAAAAAATATATTTCATTGTGTTTGTTTATTATTAAATTAATGTTAACGTATCTAAAATATATTCAGTTGGGTTAGGCTAAATTAAATTGAGCTTGTTGTAATAAGGTTAGGTAGGTTTTCAAAGTTTCTCTTGGTACAAAATTATAAATTCTTACATTAACATAAATGAAAAAAATATATCTTTAAACATATAAGAGAAAATTTTAGAAAGGAATTAATTTTAAATGAGTTCTTGCTAATTGACCAGTTTTACCTAATCGGCACGACATATATATATATATACTGCCTATTCGGCAAGGGTGTTTTCTGCCTAATAAGCAGAATGAATTTTGTTTTTTGGTATAGATCTGCGAAAATCAAGCTGAACAAAACGATACAAATATATTTCATTTACGTTAAGTAATATTTAATAAATTTAACATGACTTATTATATACATAGCAGAATTTAGGTAAAAAAAACTGTGCTAGGTAAAATTATGTCAAGTGAGGTTTTCTAAGTTAATTTTGGTCCCAAAACAATAATCTTTAAATCATTATCAATGAAAAAAAAATATCTATCATTCTGTAATTTTTTGGGGGAAAAGTCTAATTTTTAAGGGAGTTCGACCTATTATTCAAGTTAAATGTGCAGACATGTCAAGTGCACAGAATATTTACTATATTATGTCATATAAATATGGCATGTTTATTAAAGCAAGGTGCTTCTCTTCATCCACTGTTTGATGTCAGTAGTCGAGGAAGTGAAAGGCAGAGCGAAAGCTTTCTGTTGTACTATTCTTACCTTATCTGTCTAGATAGTTGATTAACCTGTTGATAAAAACTATTTCATTTTTCTCAGCAGAGCACTCAGAAACAGACCATATGGTCTTCTGCCTCTCTCTCTCTCTCTCTCTCTCTCTCTCTCTCTCTCTCTCTCTCTCTCTCTCTCTCTCTCTCTCTCTCTCATTAATATTTCCCCTACTATGATATATTGTAATGTACAACAAACCGACAGCGTCACAACACATTATGTAAGAAGTTTTAAAAGTTAGACGAACACGGGGACAGTTCGTTGTGTGACGAGATGGTGTCTAGAAGCTTTGGTGCAAGAAAAGCGAGTTGAGACAGGTGGGGTGAGGCAAGTGAGGTGAGGAAGATGGGGAGAGAAATAAAGATTATGACACACATGACGGCAGGGAAGATGAAATAAGCACACTTTGACCATTAAGTTCACTCGTTAAGCTGCTGTGGATCTCAGGAGCAATGATTACCTTGTCTTCACAGGTTAATTCACACAACACTAGTTGGCAGCGCCACAGTACCCGTGAACTAGTCATCTAAATAACACACCCGTGTGCGTAAATCTTCCTTACGAAAATTTCAACAGCAACGGGAAGCAAAGTAAGGCAGGTGGGGTACGACAAGCGAAGTATAGCATGTGAGGCGTGGCTGGCTGTAATACGACACATGAGTTGTGACAGTGAAATGGACCATAGGGTCTTACGGAGACTGAAGAATGTGAGATAATCAGGTTTAATCCAAGGAAAGGAAGCTCCAGTTTTTTTTAATCAAAAGCCCTTTTTCAGGATCACGGCACTACTCGCCTCCTTTAAGGGGCTGACCTGCCGCAACCAGTGCCAGCTAACCCTCCCTCTGGAAAACCCAACACCTTCCCCGTCCCTCTCATACCAATCCCAGGTGGAGGTTATCTCGCCTCCACCTCCAACACCACATCTTCCTAATGAAATGGGAAGACAACAAACTCCTTCTCATCTCCCCCTCTACCTCCCACGTAGATTCCACCACCATCCCTCCTTCCAGCCATACCATCCTCCCTCCCTTCCCGTTTCTCCCTGTATCTGTCTTTCTCTCTCCCTGTCTCTGTCTCTGTCTTTCTCTCTCCCTCTTCTAATAATTGTTACCTGAGCGGCTAGTTTATGAAGTTTGATGACAATGGTTATATTGGGTCTTTATCAAACGCCTTTGGGTCATCAGACTCCAGTGTTATGCACGACTAAAGCTGGTGCATGGTAAACTGTCATTAACCTTACATGTTATGTTAATTCTAACACCATAAGTAGGATCATATCCTACTACAGTTCAGAGAACTTTGGAATTTGGCGTTCCACTGCTGATCTAGTTTCTGAACAGCAACTAGGAGTGCACAGGGAGATAGCAAGATATATAAATGACGTGACGTAGTCAACAGGTTTGTTAACCTTAAATTTAAATGGATTAATTTAACAGGTATCAATTTGTCTATTAAATGCCTTGGTATTTTTTTACATAAATTATATACAAAAAAATCGCAGGTACAGTATTTATAATTTAGAATGGTTTACAACTCATTTTGAGTTTTGGCGTGCTCAAAAATCGTCAACGTAACTACTGTAATTATAGCGTTCCTGGGAATATCTGGTAAAAATTGATCTAAACACTGATTTATACATTAAATAACGCATGACTTAATACGCTACAATGAGGAATGACATGATGTAGTTCATTAGTTTCGCTCTTGTAGCCCTGAAACAACGAAGCAGATTCTGTTAGAGAAACAATTAAGTGTGCAGTGCAGCAGCTGAAATCAGAATCTCTATTTTAGTTCCATCAAACAATATGACTTTTCTACTAACCATATGAAATGCATTTTTGAAGTAGGAAATATCTTGCATTTGTGTCCTTTGTCTCTATACAAAGACAACTTGTAACATTTTTTGCATAGTTTTACCAAGCGTGAATCTAATGATATTGGTTGTTATTTGTGTGTGTGTAAACGTGTTGAGCGCAATCCTCTCAAAGGTTTTCCTCAAGCAACTGCTCTGCTAAATGGAACGAAAAGTATCATGTTGTTAAGGTTCCCATATCGATACAAAACTGGTAGTCTATGAAGGTGAGTAACCAACTCAATAACTCATATAATTCTAACCGATGATAACCAAGTACACATCGTTTTATTCTATTGATATCGTAGACGATATTCTTCCCAGGGGCACGAGTCTTATCCCCTGTAAAGACGCTGTACCTACCCACCCTTTCCTTCTCCCCCTCCTTGTGCTTCACTCCCTCCCACCGTGTTGCCAGTGTTACCTCCAGGTGGGAGGGAGAGGGAGGAGAGCCACATAACTGCCAGGCCGCCAGTATTTACGGTCGCTCGCTACTGTGACCCGCCCAATGGAACACTCCTCCAGGCGGCCTCCACGACTTGGGCCGAGGGTAGTGATGGTAGCGTCGCTTCACTTGTGATCGTGTTTCTTCACTAGTGGTCGTGTTCCTTCACTAGCGGTCGTGTTCCTTCACTGGCGGTCGTGTTCCTTCACATGTGATTTGAGTCCCCATGATGCCTTGCTAACACAATTCGCTACATTAATATTAGAAATTTCAGTTTACACTAAAAAACTTCAAGAAAATATGAATTTCTCATTATTCTAAATTATATTTAGGAGAAAGCGCAAAACCCGTAGGGATCATATAGTGCCTGTGGAAAGGGGAGGCAAACTGTCAAGAGACCTTACTCTTGTGGGATATTATTCTCAAGCCGTACTCTGGCGGGGCACTGTGTAAAATATTATTTACAGCACACTTGGATTAAGTCAAAATCATTACATTCCGGGTTAACGAGAGAAATTATTTGCAAATATTTATTTTCATCCAGCGGCGGATTCCGATTTATGAAATTAACTCTGCGCCTAGGAAGAGTCAGCCAGGGGGCTTATAGTTTTGAATCTGCTGCTGACATGCATATATATATATATATATATATATATATATCGTGCCGAAAAGGTAAAACTTGAAATTTTGGCTTAAATAGCAACGCTCCTCTTGCCGAATAAGGCAAGCGAAAATTTGTGTATGCAATAATTTCGCAAAAATCATTCTGAACCTAACGAAAAAAAATATATTTCATTGCGTATGTTTATTATTTAATTACTGTAAACTTATCTAAAATATATTTAGTTGGAGTAGGCTAAATTAAATTGAGCTTGTTATAATAAGGTTAGGTAAGTTTGGTTCTTTTGGTGCAAAATTATTAATTTTTACATTAACATAAATGAAAAAAAAATATCATTAAACGTATAAGAGAAAATTTTAGAAAGGACTTAATTTTAAATGAGTTCTTCCTAATTGACCAATTTTACCTATTCGGCACGACACAATATATTTATCGCTCCTAATAAACTGAACTAGTCAGTAAGGCCGAACTCCCCTAACTCCTCCCAACCTGTATTTAATGAATTGATATATTTTTCAAGTGAATTTGGTGTAAAAGTTTTTGTTTTGCCATCAAAACTAATTTAGAAACCTCACCTAACCTATGTGATTTGATGGTGTTTGGGATGAAAGAAATTCCAGAGAGTGAAGACTTAATATATGGGACGGGCTGTAGTTTGTCCTCTTGAGTAGGGAGGTAAGGAGAGGGAAGAAACCAAGGCAGGAAACGAGCTGCCTGGAGGGGAAACTAAAGGGGACAGGAGGTGGTGGATGAAATGCAAAACTTGACGATGCATAAGATACTATGTATCCTGCTTCAATCAGTTCTTCAAGCTGAATCTTTATGTACTTCCGAGTGGTATCGAAGTCTTCCTTCCATCCCTGTTTTTTTTCACTCGCTCCTTTATCTCCCTGCTTATAAGCACGTTGTATGTAAGACCGGTAGTATTTCATAAAAATAAGCAATATTTGCCGCAATTTGATAATGGTACTTTGTGAAGATAGTGATACCTATATGTTGAAACAAGGCTGGAGCTGACATTGCCAATGATGTGTCAGCTACTGCTTTTATGGCATTATGTTCACGCACAGGATGAGTCGAGCTGCCCAATAAACTCACTCCTCGGAGTAAAATTAAAAAAAAAAGTACCTGCGTTCTATCTTTTCACTGCATTATTATACTCACTTCTTCTTTGCTTTCAATTATCTTCGTGCATTCACATCGTTCCTGCTTTCCCTCAATTCACATCCTCTTCATTTTACTCCCTGCTTTCTTTCGATTACCTTTAACTGCTCTCACTTCACTTCCTGCTTTCTTTAGCTTCATACCCTGCTATCTCTCTATCTTTTCATTATTCTCCCTACTTTCTCTCTCCTCTCTCTGATTTCTTCACTCTTCGACTAACGCCAACTAAAACTTCCCACAATATACGCCCACCTAACCACATAATTCATAATTCTATTTAGTTATTAGCTGAACTTTGCCTTTGCGTCATGGTCGACATCTCTCACAAGGGCTGTCATGTGGGTGCTTGTCTCTCTATCCCTAGCTAGGGTGATATTAAGCAGTACACACATAATTAAGGAGTTGGGGGGGGGGGGATATTACATAAAATATGTAAAACTCAAATAATTTAATCTATTTTCGCAACAAATAAGATGCAAGCGTGAACCAACAACAGTCTGTGGCACCACCTTCTGTACTGTTTGCCCACGGGCTTAAATGAAGCAAATCAAGAAATAATAATAATAATAAAAAAAGAATTTCATGTATAAAAACAGTGCAGAACAAGCCTAAATTTTTTCTACATGTTAATTTATGATTTGCTACATGAGTTGATAAAACTCATTCATGGGCGAAACGTGTATTTATGCCTACTTGTGGACTTGCTGTCCCAGTCACTAAGAACTTGATGATGATATTTGTATCACTATACAGACGACCTTTACTATTAATTTACTCAGTCCTCTTTAACTTTTGCGTAGTTGACGAGCGGGCCTCGACACTCCGTGATGATGGAACCAGGTGTTAGTCCCAAGACAACCTTGCCTCTCCACGGAGAGCACCACGGAACATCACCTTCAAACATGTCTACCTAAACCTGCCTCTCCATACGCCTCGGGTGGAAAAGAGGGAGATGGAGGAGGAAGACAGAGGAACGAACGAGGGAATAAGATGGTGTATGGGGGTAAATAAGAGCGGAAATAAATGAGAAAGAGAGGGAGAGCATGAGAAAGTTATGCTGAAAGCGAGACAAGAAGAGAAAGGGAAATGGAAGTAAAGAAAAATGCAGAAGGGTAGGCAAAAGAAGGGGGGAGACTGATAGGAGGGAACAGCCAGGGTGAGGAGGGGGATTACATATAGGGAAGGTTAGGGATTGGAATGAAGAGCTTAAATAAAGGGGAGGTATGAGGGGATTAAACGAAGAAGGGAGAAGCCCTGAAGGAGGTAGGAAATTGCTTCTGTAGGTTATTAGCTTTGTTTTATTAAAGTTGCAAGGGGCGTAACAAGAAGCAAGAACAAACGAACGGACGAACATTGCGCGTGGACACAAAACTCTCTCTTGACAAATAAATCCAGTGACTATGCTACAGAGGTCCACTGGGATATAAGGAAGGAATCACAAGCAGTGTGTCATACCAGGTAAGAGGTCATGAGAAGAATTAATGCCTGAGACTAGCGGCAGTTGAGGGTCTCGTAGAGCATCAGATACAATGAATGATGATATGACTGAAGTTTGCTCCTTCAGTAATGACATTTTCTAAGTAACGGTGTAATAAGCCCACACACTTGCAGGGAAGGTGAGGTTGGAAGTAAGGACCAAGCCACAGGCCACTCCTGGGAAACTTGTCGAGATTTTCTCCAAGGAGGTGAAAGAATGGAGTGTATTCCATGTACACTTCCCCACTCATGTATGGGCAATACTCAGTCTACTGGCGGATGTGATTTTTGTACGAGAGAGTACTTGAGACGAGGAATGGTAGGAGTGAATATGTAAAAACTTAATTATACGAGTCTATATCCATATTAAATCTTGAGTACTCATGTGACTTGATCTGGAGTCTGGATATATCACACTCCTGCATGTAGCGGTAGTAGTTGTGATGTTTTCAGAGCACTCTGTGTAGATCACTGAGCGCTCACAGCAGTAAACATATACAACACGAACATAAAAAAAAGAGATAAAATTAACAGGTGGACAGAAGCATAATGGGTCACGACAGACGGACCATATTGCAAATGTGAATACACAGTGAACCGAGAACCAACTAAAACACTACCAGGCAAGTCTTTATTACCACTGTGTGTATTTCTCATTATACTAGATAACAGATACACTGCAATATATATTTTACCATTATTTTCATTATAATTTCCACCAGGGTTCAAAATTATTGAACGCCTCTTCTTTTCACCAGGTTACTTTCCTACTTAAGTCTTACTCGAGTGTTATTCTTTAAAAAAAAGGAAAATATTTTGTCTTCTAAACGATTCTCATATTTAAAGAAGAAATGATGACTGCTTCTTAGTTTGAAGATAATCCTCACACACGTTCTCTTACCGACTGAACTTAATACATTACATAACTTTCTCCTTTCCATTTTTTTTATGGCTACAGTCCCGAGCGCAGGCAAACTGCCCCACTCACACTGCAGGTCCCCAGCCAGGACATGTTGCACATTCACCATCCCCGCCACCATAACTACAACTATCACCACCATTACTGCCTTAGCGTTCTTGCTACTACCATTATTACGTTAATCATCAGCATTTATGTCAACTATAATCACCATAATAATCATTATCAACCTGTCGACCATCACCATAACTATAACAACAACTACCCTAACAATCACCATCATGACCCCAACCATCAGTATTTGTACCATTACCACAACTACCACCAGAACAACCACAGACATAACCGTCGCCACGGCAGCAACAACCATCCCCATACAACTCTACCATAACATACCATCACCACCAGCATTCTCACCATCACCACCAAAACTAACACCAGCGCCGCCGCCTCTTCATTATCATCTTCACTCTTCACCTCCTGCGGCACAAGGGGATCGCGTGCACTCACACAGGCACAAGATTACGTGTGTGTGTGGGATTAGTGCGAGGAGGGAAGTTTTACTATACGGGGGTTGGGAAAGAGGTCTTGAGGAAGGAGGGCGATGAGGGTGAAAAAGGAATAAGAGAAGGGAGAACAGGAAAGCGGGAAAGGAATGAGGAAGGAGAGATGGGAAGAGGATGAAGGAGAGATGGGAAGAGGATGGATGAGAGATAGGAAGAGGATGGAAAGAAGAGAGAAAGGGAAGGGAGAGGAGGAAACAGAACGGAGGGAAAATACAGGATGAGAAACGAAAGGGAGGAAGGAAGTAAGAGACACAATGCAGGGAAGGTGTGAGACGAAGGAGAAAAGAGGTTAGGCAGTGTAGCTAGCAGTGTTGCCCCAGCTGCTGAACCAGCAATTAAATATTGAACCTCTGTAACTGGGCACAACCTCTCCCTCTCTAGCTTTTATCGCTTATTTTTCATCTTAAGTCTTCGTTACAATAACTTACACTCACCCTTGCACAAGTATTATATTCCACTATCTTCGTCCTACGTTTTCACTCACACTAATTCTAGTGTCCACTAACATCACTTCCCTCAGCTTGTCTCCTAATTAGCTTAATTCCCCTCTAAATTCGCATAACTGTACTTTCCTCTTCTTTCAATTAATTTATTAGCTTTACTTATCACTCATCACGTTCTCCTCTCTTAAAATAACCATTTGTATTTTATTTATTTGTTAAAACATTTGTTACTTCCAATTTACCTTTCTTGGTGAATTTTATATTGTTAATAATATTTAGTTTGTTACCCATCCTAGTGTTCCTATCCACTTCCCTTCCTACCCTTTCTTTCAACTCCTCCCCTAACTTCTCTATGTCGGTTTTCTTCCCTCCTTCCGCCTTCTTCCACCCCGTTTCCTCCGACTTATCCTATCACCCCTCGTTCGTCTGTCCTCTTCCTCCCCCCGTTTCTTAGTCGTGGTAAAGTAATTTTCCAGCTATGTGTTCTACTAGCACTATGAAACTTGACTGAATGTTTGCACTGGAATGACGTATAAATAAATGTTTTACTAAAGTTTCATGCAACTCATTTAAAAAAAAAAAAGTGTCAACTTTGCATCCATAAATGAGGCTACTGGTATCAACTTTAAAATATCCTAACAATTATATTTAAAGATACCTTAATATATTGTTGAGGACATATCCTTTTCTTGTAGTTTTTAGGTTAAAACATCGAAAATACCTTGAAATTATATAAAAAAAACACACGAAAACAATACAGGTTTGTGAATTCTGTTGTACATTGGTTTGTAAAACATACTATCTGCAACATAAAATAAACCAAATACCTCTATAAATAAGAAAGAGATTAATCGTCAAAGAGTAGAGAGACTCTTTGATAAGAGGCACCGTTCAGTGGGCAGTGGAGAACAACGTGACGTTAAATGGTGACAACTTCCAACTGCTTAGGTATGGAAATAATGAAGAACTCAAAAGGAACACTGTATACAAACCTCAAGAGGATCATCAAATAGAACGAAAGAACACGTGAAAGACTCGGGAATAACTATGTCAGCTGATCTTTCGTTCAAAGAACATAATAAGACAAAGGTCACGACAGCCAGGAGAATGACGGGGTGGGTATTGAGAACCGTCAAAACAAGGGAAATAATACCAATGGCGACACTTTTCAAATCTCTAGTGCTCCCCCATTTGGAATATTGCTCACTGTTAACGGCCCCGTTCAAGGCATGAGAAATATCAGAGCTTGAACAAATACAGAGATCGTTTACGGCCCACATAGAGCCAGTAGAGCATACTCAAAGAAGCGGAGGAGAGAGATACATGATAATATATACCTGGAAGGTACTCGAGGGCCTGGTCCCAAATCTGCACATTGACATAGCAACATACTGGAGTGAGAGATATGGGAGAAAGTACAAGATAAACCCAGTGAAGAGCAGGGGTGCGGTGGTCACAATAAGGGAACACTGTATCAACATTCGTGGCCCCAGATTATTCAATATCTTAACAGATGATAACCGAAACAATGCTGGGACAAGTGTAGACGTCTTCAAGGGAAAACTGGACAAGTATCTTCACCAGGTGCCTAACAACCAGGCTGTGATGGATATGTGGGGCGGCGGACCTCCAGCAGCAGCAACCTGATTGACCAGGCTAACACCAGTTGAGCCTGGTCCATGGCCGGTGTCCGGGAGTAGAAAGAATCTCGAAACTCATCAAAGTTATCAAAAGTAAAGGAGTATTTGGCAAGACCCACCGTTCCCGGACGAGTCTTTAGTAACAGCCACCGTTCCCGGGCGAGTCTTTAGTAAGAGCCACCGTTCCTGGGAGAGTCTTTGGCAAGACCAACCGTTCTTGGGAGGTCTTTGGCAAGAGCCACCGTTCTTGGGAGGTCTTTGGCAAGAGCCACCGTTCTTGGGAGGTCTTTGGCAAGAGCCACTGTTCCTGGGAGTGTGGCAAGAGCCACCGTTCCTGGGCGAGTCTTGGAAGCACTGAGAGTGTCATCAGTGTGGCCACTTCACTCCTCTACACACAGTTGGGTTACCCGTGATTACCTTTCAGAGATAATTAATGCTATGTAAAAAATTATAAATAATACCTATATAATTTTTGCCCACCTCAGTGTATTCATGACGTCACAACTGTACATCATAGTGACACAATTTAACCGACGAAATGTTACACAATGCTATGAGTAGTTTACATATATTTTTCAGTTTTCGAATAATTTTCAAAAACATTCAAGCTATCGCTATAGAAAGACCCATTTACACTCTACTAGTCTTCGTTTTTCCTCCTCCCTACCTCTTCCTCCTGATCTGTTCTTTTTCTTTTTTTTCTTATTTATTGATCCATTTTGTTGTAACATTTTGAAACTCTCATTCCTAATAGAGAACAAAAATGAACAATACCGTGACTGGTACAATACATAAATAAACCGCACACAGGAGAGAAGAGCTTAAGATTACGTTTCGGTCCGTCTTGGACCATTTAGAAAGTCACAGTGTGACTTATTTGTTTCATGTCTCATTCCTAATTTTCGTACATATTCGCACAATATGTTTTTTCTCTATCAAAAGAGAACCCACTTAGACAAAAAAGAAAAGCGTGAAGAGATGTATACAATATATTTCGGTCTCTATCAGCGACTCTCTTCTGCAGGTCTACTGAAGAGGCAGTCAAGGAAATCTAGCCTCAGGCCGGGCTACGTGGGAAATGAACCCTTTAAACAGGTCCCATGTATGTTACTGGTATCGCATCTGAGACCATTCCATTACCTCTTATAATATAATAATCACTTATGTATCTTAAATGCAAACTTATATGCAAAAGGTACTCTTCCTTTCACTTGTCGAGATATGTGATGGAAACAATGAAGTGAGGAACGTCTGTGTCACTTACCTGCATTCATATCAATGAAGAAAAACATTCCCACGTCTTTATCATCCTCATTTTCCCCTCCCACAGTCCCTTTTCAAGGTTCATCTGTCCCATTTCTTACAACTTACCCCCTAACCTCTTCTCTGCCTTCCTTCTTTCCTCTAGCACTTATGTAGGCTTACCTTGAGATGCATGGATGGTCCTCGAGCCTGGGGGTCTCGCCTGGCAGGTCCCAGCTTGTCCACCTCCAGCTCCACCAGGTCGGTGTTGGACTCTGCCTCACTCATCCACGAGGCAAACTTGTCCAGCGCTTTGTCAAAGTTGTGCAGCGAGTTCATGGCTGAGTGCAGCTCCTTGCCTCGGGCGATGATGCTGGAGCAGGGAGAGAAGTCACCATAAATACCACCAACCTTTATCTCCTGTATTAGTTTCAGCCAGTCTAGCCACATACTTCATTGTGTTGATGTATTTTAGCTCCTTTTCTGTTTTCTAAGTATAAAAAATAAGAATCGAAGTTTAATTATTGACATTTGGAATTTTATGTAACAAAAACAAGTAGCATTCACATTTCCTGTTAGAGAAGACAAGATGAATGCGCACGCAGGCTGGGTTCGCTCTCACACACTGACATTATTAGCAGTGACTGGACACAAAGTTTATTCCCTTTACTTCACACACAAGACTTCCATTGACCTGAGTGCTATCACAACACATCCCATTCTTGATTTCTACATTACCGGATACTTGCCTGATGGCCGAGCCAAGTTCAACACAGGTATGGGACGAGACACTTGAGTTAAAATCATCAAATTTTGAAATAGTGAAGAATCAAAAATCATCATTGGAACTAGGGAAACAGAGCACAAATTTATGTATGTAGAATAGAAACCACAACTTGTTTGCAGCTAGAAAAGAGTAAAATAAATTGCCTGTGTCACAGCCAAGACATAACATTAATTAGTTCAAAATTTATAATGAGAAATCTCTAATTAATGAAGATGCAGATGACATACATTAAGGGAAGTCAATGTATAGTTACGAACCTTTCACATTCGTACAATGGTTGGTTAATTGGGATTAAAATTTCCTGTATATTTGGGATTCAAGTATTTTCGATTGGTGGTAAACGGTAACATGCAGCCTTAATGACCCTTGTGTGTCGATAAGTTTAAAGTATATAAAACGTAGACATATCCTCCTCGTGCATACACTGTTCCTCTCAGTGTACACACATCAAGAGGGATACACTCGTCAGAATATATTTAAATTGTAGAAAGGAAATGTCTTGTGTGCGTTGCGTTACTAGGGGCTTTTTAAGGAAGTAATGTAACACTGTAAAAAAAAAAACTGTTAAATTATGCATCTTAATGGAAAAGAAAATTTAATTTCAAGTATTTACTTGTGGACTTATTAAAACCTTTCATGTAGGTTGACAGAAACTATCCTAGCCAACATGACTCACGAAAGCGTCATAACAATACTGCAAGCAAATCAGGGAACGGGTAGCGTTTGAAGCCAGGGCAAGCGAGTACTAAACTCACAGATCAGTGCGATAACCACCAGTTCCGTGATATACTTTGTCCTTGACTTTATTTGTATTAGCATTGTTAGGATTTATAAGTTAATTGTGTCTGGTAATTTTTTTTACTAACTATAGCCCACTTACATATGTGCCTACATAACAACATATAAAAAACACAAGAGCCCCAATAAATAGTACAAAACTCCTACTCGTGTACGTTCAGCTATGATCCTAGGATAAATCATTACATGTCATTAATTATAACAATAAATAACTTAATCAATATAAACAAAACTGTATATATATATATATATATATATATATATATATATATATATATATATATATAGTATATATATATATATAGGTAGTAGGTTGGTAAACAGCAATCGCCCAGGGAGGTACTACCATCCTGCCAAGTGAGTGTAAGACTAAAGCCTGTAATTGTTTTACATGATGGTAGGATTGCTGGTGTCTTTTTTCTGTCTCATAAACATGCAAGATTTCAGGTACATCTTGCTACTTCTACTTACACTTAGGTCAAACTACACATTCATGTACAAGCATATATATACACACCCTCTGGGTTTTCTTCATTTTCTTACTAGTTCTTGTTCTTATTTCCTCTGATCTCCATGGGGAAGTGGAACAGAATTCTTCCTCCGTAAGCTATGTATGTTATATGAGATGACTATAATGCCTGGAGCAAGGGGCTAGTAACCCCTTCTCCTGAATAAATTACTAAATGTAAAAGGAGAAACTTTCGTTTTTCCTTTTGGGCCACCCTGCCTCGGTGGGAAACGGCTGACGTGTTGAAAGAAGAAAGAAAGAATATATATATATATATATATATATATATATATATATATATATATATTTATATATATATATATATATTATATATATATATATATTTATATATATATATTATATATATATATATATATATATATATTAGTAGGTAGTAGGTTGGTAGACAGCAACCACTCAGGAGGTACTACCATCCTGCCAGGTGACTGTAATACAGAAACCTGAAACTGTTTTACATGATGGTAGGATTGCTGGTGTCTTTTTTCTGTCTCATAAACATGCAAGATTTCAGGTACGTCTTGCTACTTCTACTTACACTTAGGTCACACTACGCAAACATGTACACGTTTATTGTATACACACTCATCTGAGTTTTCTTTGATTTTATCTTAATAGTTCTTGTTCTTATTGCTTTTCCCTTTCATATCCATGGGGAAGTGGAATAAGAATCTTTCCTCCGTAAGCCATGCGTGTTGTAAAAGTCAACTAAAATGCCGGGAACAATGGGCTAGTAACCCCTTTTCCTGTATAGCTTACTAAAAAGAAGAAGAGAATCGTCAAAGTGGGATGTTTGAATGTGCGTGGATGTTGTGCGAATGATAAGAAAGAGATGATTGTAGATGTTATGAATGAAAAGAAGCTGGATGTCCTGGCTTTAAGTGAGACAAAGCTGAAGGGGTAGGAGAGTTTCAGTGGGGAGAAATAAATGGGATTAGATCGGGGGTTTCAAATAGAGTTAGAGCTAAAGAAGGAGTGGCAATAATGTTGAATAATCAGTTATGGCAGGTAAAGAAGGAATATAAATGTATAAATTCAAGGATTATGTGGAGTAAAATAAAGGTTGGATGTGAAAAGTGGGTTATAGTAAGTGTTTATGCACCTGGAGAAGAGAGAAGTGTAGAGGAGAGAGAGAGATTTTGGGAAATGTTGAGTGAGTGTGTGGGGAGTTTTGAACCAAGTGAGAGAGTAATTGTGGTTGGGGATCTTAATGCTAAAGTGGGTAAAAATGTTGTGGATGGAGTAGTAGGTAAATTTGGGGTGCCAGGGTAAATGTAAATGGGGAGCCATTAATTGAGCTATGTGTAGAAAGAGGTTTGGTAATAAGTAATACATATTTTATGAAAAAGAGGATAAATAAATATACAAGGTATGATATAGCACGTAAGGAAAGTAGTTTGTTGGATTATGTATTGGTGGATAAAAGGTTGATGAGTAGGCTTCAGGATGTACATGTTTATAGAGGGGCAACGGATATATCAGATCATTATTTGGTTGTAGCTACAGTTAGAGTAAAAGGTAGATGGGACAAAAAGAAAATGGCAACAGCAAGTAAGAGGAGGTAAATGTGTATAAACTAAGGGAGGAGGAAGTTAGGGTGAGATATAAGCAACTATTGGCAGAAAGGTGGGCTAGTGCAAGTAGGAGTAGTGGGGGGGTTGAAGAGAGTTGGAATAGTTTTAAAAATGCAGTATTAGAATGTGGGGCAGAAGTTTGTGGTTATAGGAGGGTGGGTGCAGGAGGAAAGAGGAGTGAGTGGTGGAATGAAGAAGTAAAGGGTGTGATAAAAGAGAAAAAGGTAGCTTATGAGAGGTTTTTACAAAACAGAAGTGTTAGTAGAAGAGCAGAGTATATGGAGAGTAAAGAAAGGTGAAGAGAGTGGTGAGAGAGTGCAAAAGAAGAGCGGATGAAAGAACGGGAGGCTCTGTCAAGAAATTTTGCTGAAAACAAGAAAAATTTTGGAGTGAGATAAACAAGGTAAGAAAGCCTAGGGAACGAATGGATTTGTCAGTTAAAAACAGAGTAGGGAGTTAGTAGATGGGGAGCTGGAGGTATTGGGTAGATGGCGGGAATATTTTGAGGAACTTTTAAATGTCGATGAAAAGAGGGAGGCGATAATTTCATGTACTGGCCAGGAGGTACAACATCGTTTAGGAGTGAAGAAGAGCAGGATGTGAGTGTGGGGGAGGTGCGTGAGGCATTACGTAGAATGAAAGGGGTAAAGCAGCTGGAATTGACGGAATCATGACAGAAATGTTAAAAGCAGGGGGATATAGTGCTGGAGTGGTTGGTATTTTTGTTTAATAAATGTATGAAAGAGGGAAGGTACCTAGGGATTGGCAGCGAGCATGTATAGTTCCTTTATATAAAGGGAAGGGGATAAAAGAGAGTGTAAAAATTATAGGGGAATAAGTTTACTGAGTATACCAGGTAAAGTGTATGGCAGGGTTATTATTGAAAGAATTAGAGGTAAGACAGAGAGTAGGATTGCAGATGAGCAAGGAGGCTTTAGAGTGGGTTGGGGATGTGTAGATCAAGTGTTTACAGTGAAGCATATATGTGAACAGTATTTAGATAAAGGTAGAGAAGTTTTTATTGCATTTATGGATTTAGAAAAGGCATATGATAGAGTGGATAGGGGAGCAATGTGGCAAATGTTGCAAGTGTATGGAATAGGTAGTAAGTTACTGAAGGCTGTAAAGAGTTTTTATGAGGATAGTGAGGCACAGGTTAGGGTGTGTAGGAGAGAGGGAGATTACTTCCCGGTAAAAGTAGGTCTTAGACAGGGTTGTGTAATGTCACCATGGTTGTTTAATATATTTATAGATGGGGTTGTAAAAGAAGTAAATGCTAGGGTGTTGGGGAGAGGGGTGGGATTAAATTATGGAGAATTAAATGCAAAATGGGAGTTGACACAGTTACTTTTTGCTGATGATACTGTGCTTATGGGAGATTCTAAAGAAAAGTTGCAAAGGTTAGTGGACGAGTTTGGGAGAGTGTGTAAAGGTAGAAAGTTAAAAGTGAACATAGATAAGAGTAAGGTGATGAGGGTATCAAACGATTTAAATAAAGAAAAATTGGATATCACATTGGAGAGAGGGATTATGGAAGAAGTAAATGTTTTCAGATATTTGGGAGTTGATGTGTCAGCGGATGGGTTTATGAAGGATGAGGTTAACCATAGAATTGATGAAGGAAAAAAGGTGAGTGGTGCATTGAGGTATATGTGGAGACAAAAAATGTTATCCATGGAGGCAAAGAAGGGAATGTACGAAAGTATAGTGGTACCAACACTCTTATTTGGGTGTGAAGCATGGGTTGCAAATGCTGCAGCGAGGAGGAGGCTGGAGGCAGTGGAGATGTCCTGTCTAAGGGCAATGTGTGGTGTAAATATTATGCAGAAAATTCGGAATGTGGAAATTAGGAGAAGGTGTGGAGTTACTAAAAGTATTTGTCAGAGGGCTGAAGAGGGGTTGTTGAGGTGGTTTGGTCATTTAGAGAGAATGGATCAAAGTAGAATGACTTGGAGAGCGTATAAATCTGTAGGGGAAGGAAGGCGGGGTAGGGGTCGTCCTAGAAAAGGTTGGAGGGAAGGGGTAAAGGAGGTTTTGTGGGCGAGGGGCTTGGACTTCCAGAGGGCATGTGTGAGCGTGTTAGATAGGAGTGAATGGAGACGAATGGTTTTTGGGACATGACGATCTGTTGGAGTGTGAGCAGGGTAACATTGTGTGAAGGGATTCGGGGAAACCAGTTAATTGATTTAGTTGGACTTGAGTCCTGGAAATGGGAAGTACAATGCCTGCACTTTAAAGGAGGGGTCTGAGATAGTGACAGCTGGGAGGGACTTTTCTCAGCTGTCGTATCTGAGCTCCTCTGCAAAGACAGTGATTATGTATGAGTGTGGTGAAAGTGTTGAATGATGATGAAAGTTTTTCTTTTGGGGATTTTCTTTCTTTTGGGTCACCCTGCCTCGGTGGGAGACGGCCGACTTGTTGAAAAAAAAAAAAAAAAAAAATATATATATATATATATATATATATATATATATATATATATATATATATATATATATATATATATATATATATACACACACACACACACAGTATTAGGTCAATGTTCATAATACACTAGTCTACACGCCCAACACAAAACGCAACACAGAAAATGGTTACCTTTCCACTACAACAGAAAATGTATATCTTTGCAAGGAAGGGTAACTTAAGGTAATATTTATTAAATACATGACACCTTAAAAGGACTTTTAATAATTAAGAAGTTTAATTAGACGTATCAAAGACAGAAATTTTCTTTTGCCAGACTGTATTACACATATTAATATAGGAACACATTAGTGAAATAAACAAGACATCAAGTAAATGAATGAGTGATATCATATAGGTACTTCCACCTCAGAACTACTGGTACCGAGTTTCGTACAGTTAAAAATAAAATATACACTGTATTTACGGCTTCTTAACAATGAGTGAAACAATACTACCTACAATGTAAAAATAGACAACTAATGTCATGAGATGCTTCTGTTTGCCAAAAAATATGGCAATGGGAAATGTGCTTTCAAGCATATTGCTGGGAAGTGCATGTCTGCGGTAAGACTTTCAGTTAATTCACGAGAAAACCATCACACTGGCGACAGGATTATCTGCTTAAAACTGTAAAGTCATTAAGTTTATTAGGAGGGAACAGAGGAGGAACAGGTGAGGAACAAGGGATCGTCAGGGAAGCACATCAGACTCCTTGACCAAGTGAATCCAAAGCTACAAATCTATTACAACTCTGTGGACTCAGTTTGAGGTCTTGAAACAATTCTTTCAATAATCATAGTACAGGGTAGCTGTTACGCTTTGCTCTCCAGCGGAGAGACTGAATTTTAAAACCAAATAAGCTGACTCAGTGCTTAACGCATAAATATATTGTTCCAGAACTATTCTCTACTTAACTGCTGACCTTCCAACAATAATCCACAATTATTCTCACCTGACTTTTGACCTTATTACTGAAAGCTGCACTTGTTACCCCTGGAGTTTACCTGGAGAGGGTTTCAAGGGTCAACGCCCCCGCGGCCCAGTCTGAAACCAGGCCCCTAATTTCCGAAATGGGTTTAAAATGAAACTTGGTCCTGTCTCTAATGACATATCAACGTCAACCATAATCAAGCCAAACTGATTCCCTATAACGTTTTAAAATACACAAATAATCTTAGGTTTTTCACTCCACAGAAACGATGGCAATGGCATTCCTAACACCCTGCTCTCTTCAATCTTACCTTCCTTATCACCATCCCAACTGTAAACATTCATTTTCTTCCCATCATTATCCCCATCCCTCCCTCACCTGGAATTGAGGCTGCTATAGCGTAGGTTGATAGTCTCAGTGATCTTCTTGAGCCTGCGTGTATCGTCGTGCTGGTAGATTGCTATTAGGCGTTGAGTCATCTGATTGAACAGCTCCACCTGGTGCTTGTACTGGTGGATCTCCGCGTGAAAGCCCTGTTGGCACCACCGAAAAGGGCAAGAGAGATCATGGCGTCAGAATTAGCTGTAATTATATTAGTACAACAAAATTCTACGTCAGATAAGAAAAGTCAATGTGAAAAAGCAGTGATGGGAATGCACATCCTTCAAACACACACACACACATAAACACACACACACACACCCAGTGGCCTAGTGGGTAAAGCCTTGCTTCACGCACGGAGGGCCGGGTTCAATTCCCGGTGGGTAGAAACATTTCGAAGTGTTTCCTACATACACATACACACACATATATATACAACAGGCCTAGTGTCTAATTGACATGTGCCTAGGACAAAATGGTAACTAACACACACACACACACACTGTGTGTGCAGAGCAGAGACCCAGTAGCAGACAGCGAAGAGGCGGGGCCAGGAGCTGAGTCTCGACCCCAACCACAATTAGGTGAGTACAATTAGGTGAGTACTGTACACCGTGTACGTCAGGCTCATACTAGAGTATGAAGCACCAGTCTGGAACCCACACCTGGTCAAGCACGTCAAGAAATTAGAGAAAGTGCAAAGGTTTGTGACAAGGCTAGTTCCACAACTCAGGGGACTGTCCTATGAAGAAAGTTGAGGGAAATAGGACTAACAACACTGGAGGACAGAAGGGTTAGAGGAGACATGATAACGACATACAAAATACTGGGGGAATCGACAAGGTAGATAGTGACAGGATGTTCCACAGAGGAAACACAGAAACAAGGGGACACAACTGGAAGCTGAAGAATCAGATGAGTTAAAGGGATGTTAGGAAGCATTTCTTCAGCCATAGAGTAGTTAGGAAGTGGAATAGTCTAGCAAACGATATAGTGGAGACGGGAACCATACATAGTTTTAAGACAAGGTATGATAAAGCTCATGGAGCAGGGAGAGCAGAGACCCAGTAGCGGACAGCGAAGAGGCGGGCCAGGAGCTGAGTCTCGACCCTTGCAACCACAATTAGGTGAGTACAATTAGGTGAGTACAAACACACACACACACACACATTTGTGAACGACATGACGGAAGGAAAATACTCAGAAGTGTCCCTGTTTGCAGATGATTTGAAGTTGATGAGAAGAATTCAATCGGACGAGGACCAGGCAGAACTACAAAGGGGTCTGGACAGGCTACAGTCTTGGTCCAGCAACTGACTCTTGAGTTAAACCCACCAAGTGCAAAGTCATGAAGATTGGGGAAGAGCAAAGAAGACCGCAGACGGAGTATAGTCTAGGGGGCCAGAGACTACAAACCTCACTCAAGGAAAAGGATCATGAGGTGAGTATAACACCGGGCACATCTCCTGAGGCGCACTTCAACAAAATAACTGCTGCGCCATACGGTGCCCTAGCAAACCTAAGAACAGCATTCCGACATCTCAATAAGGAGTCATTCAGGACCCGTACACTGTGTACGTTAGGCCTATATTGGAGTATGCAGCACCAGTCTGGAACCCGCACCTAGCCAAGCACGTAAGGAAACTAGAGAAAGTGCAAAGGTTTGCAACAAGACTAGTCCCAGAGCTAAGGGGCATGTCCTACAAGGAGAGGTTAAGGGAAA
This sequence comes from Cherax destructor, assembly GCA_009830355.1. NCBI lineage: Eukaryota > Metazoa > Arthropoda > Malacostraca > Decapoda > Parastacidae > Cherax > Cherax destructor. The sequence continues at coordinate 490,691 of WNWK01000449.1, forward strand.
TTAACCTGACGACGCTGGAGGACAGGAGAGATACGGGGATATGATAACGACATATAAAATACTGAGAGGAATAGACAAGGTGGACAGAGACAGGATGTTCCAGCGATGGAACACAGCAACAAGGGGTCACAGTTGAAAGTTGAAGACTCACATAAATAACAGGACGTTAGGAAGTATTTCTTCAGTCACAGAATTGTCAGGAAGTGGAATAGTCTGGGAAATGATGTGCAAAGCTTCAACACAGTTCAGAGAATGTATGACCTGAACTGGCCAGATCATCATGTAAAGGGAATGCGGCGCTACAGAGAAAGCAGAGAAAGGAAAATGAACAGCAATCTTTTTAGACACAAAGACAAACGATTGGACCAAAGAAAGAGACAAAAGGGAAAATGCTACATATGCGCAACGCAATGGGACATACCAAACCAGGCATCAACCCATCAGGCCGAATACACAATCAAATGTAAAGTCAGTACTGGAGAAACCAGGGTATGTACACCAGGGCTACACCAGGTAGTACATCACCAGTGGTACTAACGAAACACACAGCAAAACAAAACATCCCAAATGGTAATTCCTGCTTCATATTTGCAAATATATGTT